>JAHZMZ010001727.1:0-31918 GCA_027743805.1 Lepidocyrtoides sp. E14
CACCAAAAGACCAAAAGAACAATGACGCAAAAAGGAAGCATGTTGTACACTGTTTATACTATACCTATTGATTTTTCTATATTTACATAATCTCTAGTTGAAATTGAGATACGTCTAGGCCAGGCACATAACAAGATAGCCTTTGGTCTAATCAAAATTTGTAAAAAAACTTAACATTTTTTCTTTTTTTTTTTGTGTGACTATGACCGATGATGCTGAAAAGGTTTATTTAAACAATGTTATGCACAATGCATACTGTCGTTGTAATATTTTTTCTTTGAACAGGATGAACGCGAAGAGGATTGTATCGGTATGCGACCCGTAAATATAATTGTATCTGCCATGAAAGTGGTATTTGTTCAGCATATTTTGCACTACCATATTTTCTTTGGTGTTGATCATGAATGAGGTAAAAACAGAACGCAAACCAATAATGGTTGAGTGGTTGAATAGTGGGAATATGCAGGGCACTAAGCGAGCACATTGTGTGAACCTTCCTTCTGACATTTTTGTGTTTCATGTATATTTTCCATTAATGTTATCAATGTTTAAAGTTAATTAAGAGTGTTAATTTTCCATACGTAATCCTCCATTTTCTGTTTGATTTACTATGTAAGATGTAACATCCAAAGTTTGAAGCTTCCAATTAATTGCACCTTACTTTGCACAGTAGATGATGCGATTGCTCAATCTTCGTTGCTTAATTGCGTACTGTATACTTGTATAAAATATTTTTACTTTTAGAAATGCGTTCTGTTCTTCTCACTTTCAGTATGAAAGTTTGTAAACAGACAATAAAATACTTTTCGTACAAATGATGATAGAACAGGTAATAAAAAAGTAAATCACTCTTCATTTAGTAGGATTACGGTAGACTGATGCCAATACTACAACAAAACAGGCATCTGTTTAAAAAATAAGATGAGAGAAGTGAAGATGAGCATATTTTTTTGTTGCATTCCTTTCTAGGCCGTTGCCTTTAGCGGATAAACTTCTTATTCTTCTTATAATATTTACTTGACTTTTTTTCTTCCTGTCTTCTCTCATCATGAGCTTCGTGTTGTGGTGGCATGGTGATGGTGACGCCATCCTCACTGCTAGTAAAAAATAGGTAAACTAAACCTTACTCGTGTAGTGGCGATAAACAACTTTTTATGAAACTTTTTGTTTTTCAGAACCAGCAGAAGCAGGATCTCATCATCGCCTGCTTGCATTTACTTCGGCCAACTTCTTTTTTACATCATCTCTCTTCTTCCAAATCATTCTTGGTTGCAGTTTTTGTTTCCCTGTGAAAAGGGCAGAAAGTGCCAAAGCCATTTGAAACAATCAGAGAACATGTCAAAAAAGAAACATGCAATTCAAGGTAGCAGCAAGAGAGTAAAAGTGGATATGCAAGGGGAAAAACATGCATCAGCTCTTATTTGTTTCTTAGAAATAACGAAATAATATTGTTGTTATGTACATAGCTGTAAATACAAGGAAAAGGCAGTCACCATGTTACCTGCCAGCCTGTACACGACTAAATATTGACGTTGACGCTACGACTATTATTATAGTTATTGTTTTTCTTTGTGCCATAAAAGTAAAAGCAGAAAGAATGTACCAAGCAGAGAGATGTAAAAGGTACAAGGGAGCAAGAGTATAAGGGAAGATGAGGGTTTATTACGCAATCAATGTTACTTATTAGCTGTCATTTGTGTGCAAAAAATTCTTGCAACTGAAGGGGGATGGAAATGGGAAAAAGTTGTGGAATGCCAAACTAAAAAAATTGAAAGAGTGAGGGATCAGAAACCGACGACAAAAGATGAGCTTCTAACACACGACATAGAGAAGAATGCAGTAGTAAAAGAACTATGGCGACGCGACAGTCATTTCTGTGGCTCTTCTCTCCCAAATTGTTAAGAATGACAAAGTATTCCTTATTCGCTTCATTGCTTTCATCTGTACATTGTCGTACGGCGGTAGATGATGATTGCAGCATCAGTCGTTGTCATTGTCCTTCGCATGGAAGCACCGGCAAAAACACAAGACAAAATGTTGGTTCAAGTTCATCCCATAAAAGTGAACAAAAATTGTGCAATCAACTTGAAGCTATTTCCTGTTGAAACTCGAAATTCTTCTCTCTGGTCTGGACGAGAAGTATTTATCTAGAGCGTTCATCTTTAGAAAAAAAAGTTGGGGGAAACTTTAGCTTTCTACCCTAACTTTTTTATTGGCTGGTTAGCTGATATGCAAACATGCAAGGGCTGCTTTTAGGGGAAGAGACATAAACAAATTATTTTGGAACAATTTTGTTCAACCATTAGATAGTTAACGAACCACACAAAAAATAACTACGCGATAACATGTAGCAACCCTGAGTATTTGATCAACTGAATTCTTGGTAGTGAAAACGCAAACTTTTGTATACAAAATAATACCAAATTTCAGAGTAAGTATATGATGGTCATAATATTCAGTGTGATCTGTTTTGCGCTATTTAGATGGTAGTAAAATGGCCCGCTGATAATGACAAAATTAAATTCTACGAACTTCTCGTTCGAACCTCCAAATTCTATGTAAAGATGAGATAATAGATTCGGCAAATATGAATTTTTGCCATTTAGTCTCGGCAATTTTAAAATTAATGCCAAACTGCACGACCACCCCAGTGTATATGTACCTCAAGTTCGTGCAAACTTGCAAAACTGTATGTAGTAATATTTATACGTTTTAGTCAAATAAAAATAATCTGTGTGACTGTCTACTAGTGCTCTACTCCTATTAAATTCAATAGCATTACTGACTTGAAAAATAAAACACCAAAATTCAAATTACCAATGAATAAATGATGCATCAGTACTAGAAGCATTTCATCATAGCAGTTATGTAGTAAGTAGAAGTACGTCTAATTTTATCCAGGGATATCGTAGGGTAAGTATATTTAATATTGCATTGAAAATTTCTAAATTTCTAATGTAATCTGAGGATTGTTTCCCCCTAACCGTACATACTTCATAAGGTGAGTACGATTATTTAAAAACTGGAAAAGAACCTTGTGAAGGTGAAATACCATCACGAAAAGTATTTTTTCCATTATCGTCATGCATGCTCCATGCGAATAATGTATCAAACTAGCAAGTTGAGGACCTGACGATACACAACCAAACATTTGGACACTGCAATGTACAAAGGTGGCTATTATATAATATATTATAATGTCCTGCTGTTCACACTCAAGAGGAAAGCAAGGATGGTGCTATCGCATGTTTTCATTTTTTCCATTTTGATCTCATGCAAAGAACAAATTTTTGCTAGCTTTTATGTTCTTCTCTCTACTTTTCGTGAAAGGAAAACGCAAATTACATAGTACTACCACAATAACAGCAAAAAATGCGGTCCCGTCACAACAAACCACCACCTTTTCCTATTGTTGCCAGAAGCAAAACTAACAATAATGAGCAGAAACTGGCAGCAGCAGTTAAGATTTTTCTTCGAAGACTACACATAGCAAAAAATAAAATTCAAGGTAAAGGTTTTCTGCTCCTAGTATGTAGATGGTAAATACACTGCACGAAGATTATTATTGGGATTTTTGCTTCCAAATGTTGCTATTGCCTTATAAAGCCAACAAGACGCAATTTTTTGTTTCGGCCGCTTCCAATCATGAACATTATGTACACTGTACAATGTACAGTGTACACGAGTGGGTTGATAAAGAATGGAAGCTGTAGTTAGAATAAACGACAAAAAGATGATGGTGATGATAAGGGCAGGGATCCTGTTGCTAATAGCATTTTTGCTTGTTGTATGCCAGAATAAATGATAAGTGCAATGTCACGGATTATTTAATACGACAAACATTCTTGAGAAGGACGCTAAAGGAAAAAATGAAAGACATTGGCTTGTGCATCAGCAGCACCATTTAAACTGTTAGATTTAATGATGATGATGATGACGACGAGGAAGAATCTCTTTTCTATTTTTTCAGACCATCACTACCACTGACAAGAAATGATAATAAAACAATATGTGTTTTACACTAATTATAGCCTATGAACCAGCATCAATACGTCATCAGGAGAAAATGCGTAGATGACGCTGAATGATAAACGCAACTTTTTATGCTGTTATGTCAATGACTGATAAAATGATGAAAGCAAATAACCTATTAAATTATTTTTTGGCGGACTTAACACTTTCGCGAGCGTGATCTGCTGATGGTGCGAGTAATGGCAATGACTGATAAATTGATGAAAGCAAATAACCTATTAAATTATTTTTTGGCGGACTTAACACTTTCGCGAGCGTGATCTGCTGATGGTGCGAGTAAAAATATAAAAATAATTTACATTTGGAATTTTGTCAAATAAATACATTATTCTTCATTTCCAAATAAAACTTGATTCTGAGGAGACTTTAAATAGGTTTATATTTTTTATCTTGAAGAGTTGAGTTGAAATAGTAACGGTGCGTTAGTGCGTAACATTTTTACAGTAAAGATGCAAAACCGGAAAACATTCAAAAATCATAATAAAGTGATGTTGGTACAAAATGGAACATGAGAATTTAAAATAATAATTTTCTTTCTGATAAATACCAACTGCAACATTCCNACATGAGAATTTAAAATAACAATTTTCTTTCTGATAAATACCAACTGCAACATTCCAGAAAAAAATGACATATTATGTAAGCATGTAACATTAAATATGATGATTTTTCTGTTTGAAAAACATATGTACTATTATGGTGAAGCATTAATATTACATTCGTCGTACAACCAACAATTTACCGTGATTTTCGGTTTTCATCCCATTTACAATCCTATAATATTCCTCTTTAAAATTTTCAGCTGAAAATGAGATGACAATGCAACTTTGAAAAAATAAGCTGATATTACAATTCAGGAAACATTTGTTACGGAGAAAGATGTACCACCTAATAATGATACCTTTGTGTTTAATAGCAATGGTCATCATCATCATCATCAAAGTGGGATGGGAAGAAGAAGATAGTCGCCGCATGGGAATGCATGCAGAACACCAGCGATTATATTACCGCAATTTTTTTGAGATTTGCTTGGTCGTTAACAAACTTGTAGTTTTGAAATGATGTAGCAGTAACACAGGCAAAATTGCTGTGACAGTGACGACGATAAAGATAAGGATGATGTAGTAGTACGCGGAATGACTAACAACGTTACGTTTACCTAATCTGTAGAAATACAATTGCATAATGTATTAAAAATTTAAAAATACCTAAAACCACACTATTCTTTTTTCACATTCTGTCAAACATATTTTTCTACCTTAAATGTCACTATTTTATTGTTAGGTAGGATGATGAGATGATAGGTGTGAACAACCTTGAAATTTCCTTGCATTAATTTTGCTGCCAGGAAGACACTCAATGTTTCGTCGGCTAGCACGTAAAAAATGCTTGTGTAGATGTGTTAAAATTTTAAACTAAGAGAAATAACGGCATCTTGAATTTAAATGCTTTTTATAACTATAAAAAAATTTTCTTAAGAAAAACGCATGAAAGCAAAGCAACTGATATGTACCTATATTTTACTGGGCAACTCTTTTGTAGCAGGTAATACTTGTGTAGATATCGAAAGTTGTAGTGATTACTGAAAGTTTTCAATGTAAAAAAGCATGGCAAGCGATGGAAAAGTCAGCATTGCTTATATCAGTCTACCTATTTAGTTTTATGTGACATGTCCATCTTTCCTTTTGTAGGCTTTCACTTCTGCCCGAATTCTTACTATAGGCTGATAAGCTATAGATGGTTGAGGAACAATTCGTCTCATTTCACATTCCAATAGTTCAGATGCACAGTAATGTTATGAAATATATAATTGTTTTGATGCCGATAAAGACCACAAAGCTTAATGCAGCAAACATACCGTTAATGCAACAAGGGTAGGTTCTGGTTAATCGCTCAAGTCTTTTGAATTGAACAACTGTTCACTTCATTCCATGATTTACAAAACAAATGGCATGACAACAAGAATGGAGCTGTCCAATATCCAATGCTTTTACACATAGATGGTTAACATGAGCGAAAAGAAGGTCAGAACACAATAATTAGTTAGGCATGACAGCAAGAATGGAGCTGTCCAATATCCAATGCTTTTACACATAGATGGTTAACATGAGCGAAAAGAAGGTCAGAACACAATAATTAGTTAGCTAAATCAAGCGTAAATAATCAACTTGTTGCAATTTTCTCTATTGTTGCTTGTGATCTTCTTTTATAAATAGAGTAGGAAAATCCTTCAGTTTTTGATTACTTTAATTGTACATTTTTACTCATTACAATGTCCATGTTGACCAATTTTGCATATTTTTTCATTAATAATTGTAGTGCAATGCTACACTGCCCTTTATTGAAAGGAAATGCGTGATAATTTATTTATTTCATTAGAAAGATGCATGCTGAATCAACTGGCGATAAAAATTAATAAGACGACAAACAAAGATGATGTTACAAATAAGATTTTTATTGTCAGGCATACTGAATCCTGACAGACATGTTCGTTGTCTGGTCTCACCTTGAAAAAAAACACTCTTGACACGAAGTGGCACGGAATATTTTTTTATTAAAATTTGTAACACAATAAGAGCACCAATAACAATAAAGAGTAATCACAGTACATTCCAAATTCAATTTCATCACGATTTCTTCTTTCCTTCATTATTCATTCATTATTATGACGTTACATTATAGTAGCCATGATAGCTTCTACTTCACACTTTGTGAAATTTAAAAAGCATTTTTAAAATAAGTACTTTATTCATGCATTTTTACACTTGGACGCTAAAAAATTATCTTAAACATTACAGCAGAAACAAGGTAATAATGTAGAACAACATTGTTAAAAACACATTGATGGTAACAATAGCACGAGGTAAGAAACAGTGCAAGAAAATCTCTTCAAGATTTGTAGTAGTGAGAGACAACTATAAGTGCAATTTGGCACAACAACAACTATGTACTACAAGCTATGAAGCTTGTCCTCAATTCCTTTTTACGGTCATTTTCGTACACTAAAAAAGGATGTAAAATATAATATCTCCATTCTATAAGAAAAACAGCTTCCGTTTCCCTTTTCTATTCAAAAGCACACGTAGATACACTTGAGCTTAATTGGAATTGTGATCCTTTCAAATTTGGAAGGATCTTCTGTGCAAACACACAATGCAAATTTGCCACACTACAAAACAGATTTTGTGTACATTTTTGTGGATCAACTTCAGCAAGTATATACTTCTTCCTTTGCGTCAAATCAAATCCAGTACCACACCAAATACTTGAGTGGTAAGGATATCTAATAATAAATTCAATTATGATTTGATAATGTTCACATGTGAGGAAATATAATACGCCTTCTCGTTTGCAAAGAAATATCCACCCTATTGGCATGGCATATGAATACAGTGACAGGTATTTCCACTCATTAGGCTAAGAATGTAAAAGAAATGAGTGAATGAATAGTTTATGCAGCCTTAGAAGAAGATTGTTTATCGCATTACCTCACTCTAAAAGGAATTCGCAGGCAACAAGAAGAATGAAAAAAAATGAACGGTGGCAGCTGGCAGGATGGTAGCCAGGTATTTAGTATTTTTTAAGTAGGAGTGGGACGGGATGATGATGAGGATTTTGTCATCTGAATGAACATCTTATCATTATCTTTATTATTACCACACCATTTTGTGCTCAGCGGACCTGCCGGAACTCTTCAAAAATTCCTTTTATTGTGCACTCACACTCACGCAAGATGCGCAACAAAAGCCATTCCAATAAAAATATTTTGTAACGTTTACAAAAATCCAATCTACCGAAATTCACGCATCGTGTCATCCTTTAGTTTACCTACACGTCACCGCCACGTTGCATCAAGAAGACGCAGATCATTAACACTCTTACGTTCCACAGGTTTAAATGCACTTTACAACTGCATTGATTGCCTAATATATCATAATTATAATTTAAAAACCTTCTTGTGAACGCAAACTTTAAAATTCACTTTTATTACCAGACAGCTTTTAAATCTCGGAATACTGCATATAATGTAGGTATCTACCAGTTACACAATGGATTTTTGCTCAGAAGAACGACGAAAACCTAATTACGATGCGGTTCGGTTAAAGAGAACAAAATTTTGTATAGCCGACCACCTTTTTAAATAACAGAATCCGTTGTTCCACAAATACTAGCATTTTAATTTCTCCTCGATTATAGAATGTTGTAACTTTTGACTGTAGGAGTAGCGTCAAAACATTACTAGTGTACATTTAAGTGCGCATCACATTTTGTCTCATTTCAACTGTTACGCAATAAAGTACGTTTCATTAGCTAGCTAATGAAATTTACAATAATTTATTTACAAGCTTCTACAATCTCTCAATTATCATTGTGTGACGTGCGTCAATTCATTCGTTTCACCACCAAAGTAGAATCCTTTTTGCTTGTGCAGAAATGCAAACTTTGCAGAAATGAGAAAGTGAAAAAAAACTAGAATAAATAATTGCACACTTTTTTTTTTATTCCCAACAAATACTATTCTAGAAAACGACAAAATAAATAAAACGTACACATGCACACGTAATTGAAAGGTTTTCGTAAAAGAAACCCTCGTAAAATCATGAATTATCCATTAAAAATGTGTGTGTAATTTCAAGCTATAAGCAAAAGACCACTATTATAAAAGGTTATTGGGTTTAGATTTCTCTTGCAAAAAAAAAATTCTCACTCGTATGTTAGATTTAAGCACATTTATGAATACATGGTTTTTTCATGACGGAATGCATCAACTTCCAATCATCATGACAGATACATAATATTATTTGTTCCCGGAAGATGTATGTGCACTTTTCCTTTTACTTATGGTGCAGTAATAGGGATGATGATATCCATTTGTTTTGTATTTGTTTTTTTATTGCAACTTGCGCTTTCAGGAAAGGAAAAGTTTGACTTGACATATGCATCGTCATAGAAGTAGTAACCCAGCAGATCCAAGTTTGAGATAATCCACACGAATACGATAAAAGAGATCATATCAATAATCTAGTGATAGCAATAATATGCAAATGCAATGATATAAAAAGATGGGGTGTAGTAGTAGTAGCATATGGGTAGTAGCGGAATTTAATGGAATCGAATGTGAGGCAGTAATAGATAGAGTGATAATAATGGTAATGAAAGAAACGATATTGCAGTTAACCTGAAGGTTATGATAGAGTTGCAAAACAATGACATGGTGTATGGTGGTATTGTTTTGATTGTTTGACTTGTGCCTGTGCACAAATAAGGAGTCTTCTCTGTTCTTTTTTTATACGAGGAGAAGAGTGCAAAGGACAATAACAAGATAATTTCAGCCTTCGCAACAAGACAGTATTATTTGCTTGATAGCTGAATCAGAATGAGTAATGTGGTATTTAAACCATTTAATTGAATTGTGTACAAATCTGTTGAGTTCAGTGCTAGAATGATATGGTGGTGAGGTGATCCTGAAAATAGCTAAGAAACAATATCAAAGCTGGCTCAATGTCAAATGTCCAATTATGAGGAACAAAACGAGAACCAGCCTTGTGAAGGTAGCACATAGCGAACCTTATAATTTTGGAGCCATTACAATCAGATTAATCAATAGCTCGAGCTTCAAAATAGTATTACTACACTACTCCCTTCACAAAATCACATATCATTGCGGAGTGATACAAACACTTGAGATTAGAACCAAGTCGTATACCAATCTGTGTTTAAAAGCTGCAGAAACAAAGCCATTGCTTCATTCCTTTGTAGTGATGCAAAATGTCGTTGCATGGGAATTTTCTCATAAAAAAGCCGTTTATCAGCTCATATGACACTCTGCCCTTCTGCTCTTGATGTTTATCCATTCCAGTTAAAACTAGCTGTTATGCATGCGCACACGTGAGTAGGTGTACTTTTTATGTGCATTCCTTTTACACTACATCTGATAAAGGAATGTAGTATGCATGCATTATATTATAGCTATGCGCTTTAGTCCCTCTTCCCCTTCGTGGTTATCCTATGACGTGATTTTTTTTTCTCATGACGCTCGGATTCTTTTTTGACGATGATTTACACTTGGTTTTTCTAACTTCAAAGGTACTACAAGCCGATCGGTCATGCACGAGCATAACTTTATTACATGAGAAGAAAACAGACGGTTAAGACTTTGTTGTTGATAGTGTGTGCTATTTCTGCTTCCTACTAATCTACCTTGTAGAATTTTCTGTTGTACTCAACTACTACTACCGTGATGACGATGACGCTACGGTATGCTTCATAAACCTTGTTTGTTTGTCACAGCCTCTACCTTTTCTATGCATATCGGCGGCATAAGGTACTTGAAAAACATAATTTAATTGTCAATGGGTGATGTATGGTATTGGTGTAATTTACTGACAACTTACAGCAAGTCGGTTTCTATATAATGTGTTTTCAAAATACCTACACTTCTCTCGAAATTTCTTTGTTTTTCTACTTATTTTCAGCTAAAAACAAAGTGAAAATTTCTAATGTCTCTAATTTAAACAAAAAGTACATGTAAGGCAAGGTAGTCAGAGAAAATATTACATGCTTCTCGTGCTGCTTTTGTGAAAGATTGAATATGAGAAGAGTGAAGTAGTCGCAACAAAACAAATTACCGCACCATAGCAACTAACTAAACTATTTTGTTTTTCCCATGCATGATGATGACTCTGTCGGTAATGCGATTCAGTTTGGAATGAGACATTAGTAATAATTGTGTTATGACTACAATAATAAGTGTCATGAAAATTCAGTAGCAAATATTTTTGTTGTCACGCATAAAACAAAAGTAGGAACATTAGTACATGACGATGATGATTTTTTACGGTTCACGTTATGAAGAATATATTCGGAAGCAATGCAGTTTTACATTTTAGCACATAAGTGTGCTTTCTGTCTGAATAGATGAAAGTGTAACAAGTTTCGAATTGATAAATGCAGTCCTTTTCATGACAGGATGTCAGCTTCCGTAATTTAGTTAGGGGAAGACTTTAGCCTAGTTTGTTTACATTTACCTTTGTCTTAATGCGAAATTAAGTGGCTACAAAAATGGTAAGCAAAGGTTTAACTGCTGCACAAAATGCAAGGTTTCGTGTCAGTTTGAAAGTTAGTCCCGTTTGATTGAGCATGAAATGCATTCAGCACAAAATTTAATCCGAGCAGTGCTTATGTAGATGCCATTAAAATGCATGCAAGCACGTTACAGTAGCACCTCGTTTTCATCAAAATACTAAATACACCAACAAAATATTTTTGATAGATGAATAATTCTAAGCCAAAATAACGCGTAGGGTATGTGTCAATGTGTCGTTCTAGTTTTAGTACTTTTGCTCCAAGGAGTATTTAAGGTACTATACAATGGAGGAAGATTCTGCGTTAGATTACTTTTGAATGATTCAAATTTATATTTTTCATATCATACTTTTTTGCGTGCACGAACAACTATAATCATTGTGGAGAGCATAAAGAAAATTCCATAATCTATTACACATTTAACGAGAGTAATTTCACCACCACACTATAGCCCACACACATGTGTGAAGAAAATGAATGAGTGTAAAAACACGAAAGAAAGCTTTTCGTTGACAATTATAGTCCAAATAATAACAAACACACAAGTCAGTCATTCTTTGACACTGATCCAGAAAAATAAAAAGTGGCAGTTTGCCATAAATTCACGCAAACATTGCAAGGTTGTGTTGCTGAGTTGTCTATTGTGCAGTTTAATTACAGCACGCATGATGAGTTAGTTAGACTTTAAACCACTCCACTCTTCTTTTCTACACGCCCTAAACGTCAGTCAGCATTCAGTAAATTTCATATAAAAACTGCACATTGATAGGAACAGTATTTCTAATGGCACAGTGAATGTTTCAAGTTTCAACTGCCTAGTAAATAAATTCAATGACCTGCTTGTGCGTGGAACTGCAATAAGAGTGGTATCTCTCGTTTCAAAATCCACACAAGAAAATAAACAAAATGTTTCTTACGCACTTTGTAAAAATATGATGCAAGCTCAAAATGAAGTCAACCGAGAAACTCTGGAATCTTAAAATAAAATTCTTCTACTCTTCCCACACAAATGTCATTCTTTCTTGTTCTTATTCAAGCTCAGCTTAATAGTTGTCCCCGACGCGACATCTGACTGGTATAAAGTCAGCATTACACAGTTGCATACAAAATTGAATGACAACATATAAAAAAAAAGTGATCAGCCTCTCAAAAAACGATAAGGAAAACTGGAACTTGTATTTCTCAATAAAAACAGATAAACATGCAACACAGGCGCAAATGGCACAATGAGATGAGAAGTAGGAGTGAAAGGAAGAGAACATACATACATACATATTTCTCCATGAATGGATCTGAGAAAAACAAAAAGGAAGCTTTTAGTTACGCTTACGCATATCCTTTCTCTGGATTGCTTTGATGTTTTCTTTCGGCACAGTTTTAAGACGCGGAAAGAATTTCAGAAGAATGAATTCTTAGTCCTTCGTTCTTGCGTAGAAACAAGGATATTTGACTGTTTTATATATCAGTCTTCCACTACAAATGCGGTGGTAGATTATATATCTACGCACATACATATCATGTATGTACATATCTCTGTGAAATCAGTAAATCATTACCGACTAAAGCTTGTGTGGATTGGATATCCTTGGCTGTTCTGTTTTTGAAGAATGTCAAAGCTTCAAAGTATTGCCTGCTGATTGATGGTATCATGTTTACTATGAATCTTTTATTCAAACCCAATTTCTGCATCTTTCTTGCATTGTTATCAAATCCACCTAATAGGTAATCTGCATAATATGATATAGGGCAATTTCAAGGATTAAAAATATTTAGGAAAGATAACCGCTACTGCTGCAGCAAACAAATGTATAAAACTGGTTATCTAACAACAACCAGAGTATCATATTTCTCTGGGCTTACTTTTTTCCCATTTTGGCAAATACAAGCATTGTTAAGATTGAGAGTGAGTGCTGAGGTAATTTCATGTTTCTTGCAAATGTTATGAGTAAGGCTGACTGGTTTATTATTATTATTTTACTCAACTCGACTGCATTCACGTATATAGGTACTTGTACTCGCAAAATTATGCACATGTAGAGATACGCGATCATTTCCTTCTTCTGGAAAGCTATAAACTCGTGCCAGAAGAAAAACATGCTAATGACCATTGTAACAACAACAACAACCGTTTCAATTCAACCCATCATGAAACCAGTATTTGAACGAAAGAATAATATTTCTTTCTACTCATCTTTCTATTCAAACATAATGAGCTGTGATATAAGAGCTTACACATTTATATATATTTTTTAAATCAGTTCTTCCTCTTGAGTTTTAAGTGTATTATTCGTGGTGGTAAAAGTTGCGTTTTTACATGTGATTTCTACATACACAAAAATATATTGCTAAAAGCTGAGGAATTGATATGAAAATCCGTACACATATTTTTTTGCATGTCTGGTTTTTGGGAAAATGCTTGCAAAGGAAGTAAATATTACTTGTGCATTTTTTACTGAGTGCCAGCACAAAATGATAAGAGTATGGAATAAGAGTCTTCAAACGAATTTCGGTCATTAAAAGTTCACCAAACTTTTTGTCTTAATCTTTGGCTTTCGCATTCTTTCAAATTATCTCTTTCAATACACCGTATACCGACAGGATCACATAGAAAAAGGATGAAAACTATTGTGGAATGAATCAACATAATACGTTCACGCATGCATGAAAATTAACCTGCTTATTTTTACCGATTGTTGTGTATTTAAATATGCAGGCAAAAATGGGGAAGACGTGATGCGGATTTTACCGTGGTACGAGAAGCGATTTTAGCTGTCAGAATTATAAGCATGCCATGCTGAGTAAAAAAAATGAATGGATAATATAAGCTGGCTATTTGTTACTAAAATGACTTACTTGTTCAGAAGCTGTTGAAGATTCTGTTCTAAACCGGAAATCCCGACAAAAATTCAGATAAATATATTCTTAAATCGGATTTAAGAATTACATCTGCTTGCTTTATTGCTGCCGAGTATGCAAAATTGGGTAAAGGACAAATCTTGATTAATAGACACAGCTGCTGATTACTTTTATTCACAATCATGCATAATCCCCCAATGCTATATTTCTGTTTGATTGTATTTACAGTTATGTGTTGGCTACAAAAAAATCACCAAAAATTCAAAACAGTAAAAAAGCACTGTAGACCTTTTTATAGTCCAAATAGAGTTTTTTATCATACAGTCTTTTAAATGTTGGGCCGTTTTAGATGAATGAGTAAAAGTTTACTGAAGGCTGAAAGCCACACTGTGACACAAAAATGTTCTCACTTTCAATATTGATTTATCTCCATTTTTTTACTATTTTGCTTCCCTTGTCGTTTTACCTACATCCACCACCAACTTTTGTCCCAAAACTGACAATCACACTGACACAAAGTGTCAATGATTTGCTGAGCAGTGTCACACAATTTGTTGAAAAGCAAACTCAATATATGGATTGAACGCAACAGTGACACTAAATATTAGATGTTAGAACCAAAAAAGGTTTGGTAAAAGTGACAGCGTTCTTCTAACCTTTCAATTTCAGCAAAAATGTTATAATAGGAACTAGGTATTATACATACACCTTGTGTGAAGAACAAGTATGACTTGATGCGGTGGTGGTGTAAAAATCAGCTCAAGTCCAACAACTGGGATGCCTCCTGCCTTTCAACTTGAAGGAGCAGAAGAAAAAATTCACCATAAAAACAACCACCGGGATGAGGTTTATGGCAAGAGCGATAATGATGAATCAAATAATTTAACGCGTCTGATGATGACGCTGATGATGTGGTATAGGTGCTGCTTGCTGCACGATCAACAAAAGCTTATATTGACGTTCCTCTTTGTTGATATTTTTTTGTGATGCTGTCAATCTACCTATCTATATGGTTTGCTGAGGTGTTGCTCTTAACTCAGTTGATGAAAAACCATGAAACCAAACCACAGAGACGCAGACTGAAACGAGCTCAAGTTTGAGAGTTAGTGTTAAAAACCCAATAACCATAGAAACCGAAAGGAACACACTGTACAACTAAACGTCTTATAGGCACAATGTCGATAATGTCAAAGTCTCTAGATCGGATGATGATGTGGTAAAATTTTGAGTCTGATTTTTACATGATTGCAATTTTACACACAAACACGTTTCTTAAATCTTTGAATCCTTTTATGCATTTGTATTTCACAATGCTCAAATGAATCTTCCTTGTAGAGTTGGTCTTTAAGTTTTTCTTTAGAGTATTCCAAGTACATTTATTTTGCGTATAACCGACCACAATATTCGTGTTCTCTGGTACAGAAACGCAAGTAAGTTTTTTTCCTTCTTTTTTTTCTCTCTGGTTGATTTGTTTTTTGCTTAGATTTGGGACCAGCGTCCTTTAAATGACCACAATAAAGAACTGCAACATTGTCAAGTGAATGCAGACTTCGTTGTAACGTGATATGGTGTGATGAAATATTATACCACACTTTATTACTACCGCTACAAGAACAACAGCAAAAGCTGCTCAACTTGACAAAATGTCATGCACAAACAAAACCAAATGTAACAGATCAGTCTGCAGTCTGCAATGGAGGGATGCTGTGTGATGCCAACAAATTGACAGAGAGTGAATGAACAAAGTACATAAATGCAACTTGCATTGAGGCAACAACAACGTCAAATTTTTTACGTTGTGGTGAGATGCTAACTTGCCGAGAGTCGACGAGAGACTGAAAGAGATTGAGAATGGCAACTGCAGCACTACCGCCAGCTAGATAAACAGCATCTTCACCGTGAACAATGCAATATTATGCGTTGGTACTTTCGTGTAGCAAGTCTGACATAATACGTTATATTGCTTCCACAGCAATAATTTCATCATCATCTTGTTTTACTATTATTTCTTCATCCCTTTTTCCTTCCTACAAAAAATTCTTTTTGCTTTTGAATTCCATTCTCGTTTCGACATTTTCTTGCTGCACTGTTCATACACTGCTTCTGTAATAGAAAGTAGACAAAGTTTACCAAGAAATCTGACTACTCTTGTGAGATCCGTTTAGCATTCATAACAACAAATCTGTGCGTATATTGCATACATCATCAATGCCGGCTACGCAACGACTTTTGCTATTTCGGTATCGTTCTTCTGCTACTACTACTGCAACAATCATAAATTCAAGACTCTACATATTATTCCTTTTTACTCACAAAACTAAACAAAACTGTTCACCATTACTACCAGGCACACGCATATTGGATGTAATTTTTCTTGGTGTTGATCGAAGGCAGAAAGCAGAACAAAACCCCATAAAATCCAGCAGAAAAGGGAAAAGGATATTTCCAGAGGAAAACGAGAATGAAAGATGGGGAAAAGCTGATGTTAGCTGCTGCAAACAAAATCCTACTTCCAACAAGCCACAACAGCATCTTGCGTTCCCAAGAGAATCACAGTTTTAGACTTTGTCCTAATCAAATTTTCGTTAACTTTTATTGCATCAAAAACGCAGTTACTGTGCACAATTTGCTGTACACGTAGTCATACAGAAGAGATTATATAGATTCTGCTTCCGAACAGACACGTATGCATGTGCGTACATGTGCGTTGCGAAGGATTTTCAAAAAAATTAGTATTTCATTTTGAGAAACATTCAAGACGTCGGTATTGATAATAACCACGAAGAACTGTAAAATGTTTTAAAAAGTACTCAAAAGGGATTGTCAGCTCATTCATATGTTGATAAGATAACCTACAGTAAAATGCATGCATGGATTACAGCTAAACCGAAGAAAATATTTTTCTTGGTGGTTTTGGTTTGTTAGCATTTGGTTTGGTTTAGTTCCCCTTTTTCAGCTTCTACTGCTTCTATTTCTGGTAAACCACCATTTTTGCTAGAGTGATGCTATTCAGAGCTTATCGTGATATGCATATCCTTACAAGCAACATTTGAAAGGATAACAACCATACCATGATACCTCAAAATAAAAAGCACCCCAAGTCCAACATTGAAAATTTATTCCAGTTTGGTCTGATATATTACATGCACCGCACCAGAACATAGTTTTACTGTTACTGTAGAGATCATACATTCAAAACACGCATTTTTTGGTTACTCTAGTTACAGATTCAGCGAAAGTTTGTGTAAGTCAAGTGCTTTCTTTTGTTGCAATTCATGAATTTTGAATAATATAAAGATGTATGTATGTATGTGATTTCACGTAGAATTTTTATTGTGCACTGGCACAACGTCTAGTACGCAGTATATTAACTCAACATTTTGAGGGAAAAATGAAAGAAAAATCCATTATCTCGATATCATCCCTTTGGCACCACACATCCATTCACCATCATCGCCACCCTCATCGACTTGTCCGCTATGATTGAATTCATTGTAAACAACGTAGCAGTTGGAGTTGATTTCGCCAAGCAAACCGATACTCGATCAACATCACGTTTTCAAATGCATTAAGACATCTGTCTGCAGAACAAAAATGGAAAGAGAACGTGACACGCACAGTACAGTTGTGAGTGAACACAGCATTGCAGTGGGTTTTCCTTTTTAGCTGGTAAGGGCTCTCTGTGTGTTCGCCATAACACTTTACTGTGCAGTTGCTGCAACGTAAATAAGCAGAAATGTTTACAGTTCTGTACTTTTCAGTTTAATCAACGTTGACAGGAAATAAAAATAAAAATGTTTTAAAAGAACGTTCGGTTCCAACTGACGTAGACCGAAAAGAAAGTACTTAAAATGGTCTTGTATACTAATATACATTGACCGAACTTTTTCCAACCCCTTCTTTTCCCTTTCACGTTAAAACGAAAACCCCGAAGAAAAGACTTCTAAATATCGCGTCAGTAACCTACACGTTGAATACGGATCGTTACTTGGAAGCAATGCATTTTTAGAAAAAATTTCCCAGCCACCCTACTCTCTTCTTTCACTTTTTCTTACAAAATAATTGCAGACAACAACAACTGCTACATAAACTGTGTTTCATTTTCTCCCCTCTCACAATCAGCTATAAATATAAAATGGGGTGATTTCAAGAAACGAGGGAAAGGTAGAATAAATGAACAATATTTGTTTTCACATAACATTTTTTTTTGTCTTTGTGTTGCCACTATTTTGCTGCTGCTGCTGCTTCTGCTCCAGTCATGTAGAAAAGATGCTCGCATGGTCGCAAATATACACACCCGTAATAACTAAATAAGAGTTTGGTGTGGTGGTGTCATGTTCACTTTGCGTCTTTACCTTTCACCAGCTCCCAACTTTTAACCAACCAGCCTATTAGATTAGCGTTCAAGAAGTTGCTCTTGCTACGCTTTACGACTTTGGTTTGTCCAAAAAAACTCCCAAGGGGCTCATGAATACATGTAGTTTTGCTGATGATAAACTTTAGTTTATTTAATCCTCAGTAAAGCATATATTGAGCTCGACATGCATAAAAATGTAATTTCAGGAGGGCAGGAAAAGCAAAAAAGTGCTGATGTTACCTTCTCGGAATTCTGGAAAACAACAAGACTATTAAGACGAGAATGAGCTTTTCATCGCTTCATCATCATGTTATCACTCATACCTTCCTACACAGAGGGTTTCCATGATATGAACATGCTTCTCTGCCATTTTATTACTTCTTTTCAGTCTCCAGGGCGGCAAGACAGGAGCTATGAGCAAAGAAAAAGGTTTTTCTGTGTGTGACTTGCAGGGTGATGTTAATGATATTACATGGCTATTACATCAAAAATAATTTACTTTTTTTTCATGACAACAGAGAGCGAGCTAACGCGACACGACACGCGACGTACTTACTATGACAAAAATGAGCTTCACTACTCATATGGCCAGTGAGCACAATCCCGTCCAAATTTTCTTTTGCCTTTCCGTGTTACTCTGGACAAAGAAACTTCATCATTGTAAATAAAACGCGTAAAAACATCAAACGTTTCTTTGAATTTTAGTCAGTTTCAAATTGAAGTCGGCATAAGCAAATCCATACTTCCCTTTTCTGGTTTTAAATGAATTTTTGCTTTTAAAGGAATGTGTACTACCATATCTAATGACACTCTTCCTTTTTCACACAGCTACAACTACTCCAAGTGTATTTACTTTTAACAATCCATTCTTCTTCATCATTTTCCCACCACCCGACAATCAAATAAATAAATATTTTTATTTTATTATTTTTTAAAGTATGCGTTCGTCAGAAGCTCAAAATATTTTAGCACCTCGCCCGAGCAGCTTAAGTGATGAGCGATGATGATGACGGTGGCCACCTGAGCACGCATGACTTTGAGACGTGCATTAGGGAAATTGACGGGGTGGTTGTGATGAGATCATTCGGCATGGTCCTTTGTCTGCCTTGGGAATGATATGGAGAGTATGAGTAGCTAATGATGATGAAGTAGGAAGGGAAGCGTAAAGATATAAAATATAATATTATTACTACTCATTTGTACATTTATTTATAGTGCATGACTTTATCCTAAGGAATAAACAAAAATATAAAAGACATAAACTTGACTTTTTAAATCTTCAGGATGCAAGCACTAAAACACAAATAATATGGTAGATTAATGCAAGATCATACGCATCCATGCTCACAAACCACTATTACTACCACGCACAAGCGGTAAATAAAATTTTGAGAGAGTGTTCAATTATTTATGCACGTAAAATGTGAAGTGGAGTCTCTAGTCAATTGTCATAAATACTTTTTAAAACTCATTATTATGTTTAGTTGACTAGGATACATTTTGGATCGACAAACGAAAGAATAGAAACTATTCAAATGAATGATTAAACATGTTTTCCAGGCATTAGCAGTAGAAGCATTGTGTGATTCTTATACTTACACTACTTTCAGGAAGCTATAAAAGTTTTGTTCATTATTACTACTTATGAATAATGCTCATTCTGAATGTATTTTTCCAGGTAGATGAGAATAATAATAGAAAATACGCAGGTATTTGTTAAATCACTTTGTTTTTCAGAAATTCTGTTTTGTGGTTTGATATGGTATGATCATGGTTGTGTTGTGGATTCAACAATACACTGAAAGTGAAATGGATAACGATAAACTCAAAGATGATGGTAAATTCCGAGTAATGTGCATACGTGATTGTTAAGAGGTACTTTTAAAATGCAACAATATCAATCGCGTGTTTTGAAATTATTCTGGTACAAACTTACCTTTTGCACGCCTCGGTGGAGAAGGTGGTAGATCCTCTTTTTCGGATATTTCTAGAACAAATAAAAAGAACGATGAGCAATTTGACCTTTAGAAACTGTTGAACTTGAAAATTTTAAAGAACTAAATTTGTTACAACAATAGAGAACGTAAACGGTATAAAAAGTACATAGAAATTGGTAGTTTTTAAATCCACTTGTCTTCAAAATTACCTACATTCTGTCTAAAGTTATTTTTGTTCATTAAAAATGATCCTCTGTTTGAAATGCCAAGAAAACTTTAGCACATGTCAAGGATGACAGAAACGTTAAAGCTTGAACATAGTAATTAAATTTTACCAAAAAATAATCCTTGCAGTTACTGAATAAAACATTGGAAGAAACGACTCTAAATAAACTATAGTGACCACCACACTCTGGTGTCAAATGCTTTTACCCAGGGGGAACTTCACCGAGAACATTCATATTGCTAACCCAAGAGCATTGTGCATCCCAAATGACACACATGAATTAGTATTACTCTGCAGTAAATCGATCGCTGTTTCATTCTGATCATTTTATCGATTGCATTTATAGGATGCTAGAGAAAGACGGGAAGGGGATTCAGTCATCCCTCAAAATAACGTCCGTACACAAACATGGCAAAGGGAAGTTTTTGAGGAAAAATAAAGGGAGAGTATGAATTATGCAATGGAAGTAACATATCAGCAGAAATGGTAAAACCATGCAAGTAAAATCAAACTTTGCTTCGGGTCTTACTAGTATTATTATGTAGTTTTATGGGATGTATGTACAATTTTGATAATGTTTTCACATGTGTGGGTGAGTGAAAGTTTTCAAGCAGCAAAAAATCTGTTACGAAGTATACCGGTAAATTTTAGTCCATCTGTAGGTCATTTGATCTCATCTCTATTCCGAGTAAATATCACAATGTAATGGAAGCATAACTCCATGAGGAAAGTCTGACTGCTTATCCTGCTACACACACTGCATTGATTGAAGTGACGTCCGGGTCCAGACCTGCCACCCCTTTTTCATCGTACATCGTGCATCAACTTTCACGTAGTTGTGACGAGTCCAAAAGGCTAATATAAGTCGGTCGGAGTGATGCACTATGCACTGCAAAATACACTGCTTATTAACTGTCGGCTTGAGCTCAGAGGGTGATGTTGTACAGATTTTTACACAATGTGGATGGCAACTATTAAAATGCTGTATACTTTAATATTAATGGACATTTCATCTCTCCTGACAACGATCAAGAGGCCCATAAGAAAAATATATTTGCCTCTGGAAATTGTTCGCATCATACTTAGATCAATGTTTTTTGCTTTCTGGTTCTCCATGGACAAGCTCACAAAGATGTGAAATAGCTAGATCATGAATATATATTACAAGCTATTGGAAAAAAGCGAGCAGCCCGAATTTGAGTATTTCGAAACTACACAAAAATTAAATTATCTACCAATTCATTTCGTAAGCATAGGACACTGATTTTTGTATGCTTAAATGTTGATCAATATATTACATGCATTAGCATATTATGAATTAGAAGAAACTAGTAGGTATGTACAAGGCATAAAATATGACTAGACTTTGAGTTAAGTACTTACGACTCCGTATTTTCCCATGAGGCCATTATTTATTGCGATTTAGTACCACGCAGTCTAACAATAAAAGAACCCAAACTTATTTTCCTTTTTTCTTCCTCTTAAAATTTATTCTTAGAAAAAGCGAGGTCGACGTTTTGTATCTCACCAACAAAATTTAATGTGAGACATGTGCATATTTATCAAAAATTTGACTTGCTGCTTTAAAAGTGTCAATACTGAATTTTATATTATGCTATCATAGTCATCACACAATGCAACCAATTTAAAAATCACCCCTTTCTGTTCTTTCGATTCAGTTTTCCAACCAAAAAGGTGCAGAAATGACGGACAGGTAAGCAGCAAGAACCTATTATATAATCTAGTTAGAGGCCTATTGTTATGCAATTTCAAATCATCGAAATAATGAAGACTGTTAGTTCTGGTAAGTTAACAGTAGTGATGTAGTGATACTCGTGATTTTTTATTATCATTTTTCGTTAGTTAGCAAAGCAATAAAGCAATGCAAAGAATGAAATGAAAATTGACAACTAAATATATTATTCTCTTCACCATGTTTACATTGAAAGGGAACTCTACAATGACTATATGTCGTTTTAAAAAAAATCGAGGATGGTGACCCACCACTGACAACAAATGGTAGATAAAAAATAAAAGTGACGAGAAGATTATGTGTAGTAAATGTTTTTGTTGCACTCGGAAAATTCCCAATGTACGCATGCACTCTTGAACACATGAAATTCAAGCTTTGCGAATGAAGACGAGAAAAAAGAACAAAAAATAAGGACATCTCCCCCGTAACGTATTGAGTCTCTCAATCATTGAGGCAGTGAAACGGAAGAAAAAGGGAGAAATGGGATAAAACAAACTTACCAGACAATGCACGAGCATCATTATGAAAACAAGGCGTATTAAATGTTTATCTGTCTTTTTATTCTGTTGAGCACAGTGTAAATGCTTGCGTACAAAAAGGTATGTATAATGTATACCTCGTAAGTACGCAATCGTAATAAAACAGCCTTTCCTAGTAAATCGAAGTGTAAAAGGTATGTATAATGTATACCTCGTAAGTACGCAATCGTAATAAAACAGCCTTTCCTAGTATATCGTAATTCATTTTTTCTTGATGTGTGGCAAAAACTGCAATAAAGCAATAATACAAATAAGATGTGAGTGGTGATGGTGTTGCGATTGTAAAATGCGACTAAGCATCGCTGCAACTGCAACAATAAAAGTAAATAAAAAATTTAAAGCTATTGTACGCAATAGGCGTATCTGTTTGTCAGCAAGCATACGATGATATTTAAAAAAGCTTGTGTTAAGCTTAATGGTGATTACGATGATGAGGGAGATTAGCTGAAAGTACCCATGTAAGTACGATATGTGGTCTTCTCTGTCGGATCGGGTGGACTAACTTTTTACAGACTATTTTTTTAACTAAATATGAGGAATGGCGCGGTTCAAAACGATTTTTAAATGGCAATAATAATTATTATACATGTATTTTTTGCTGTTTCTTAACAGCTTCGTTGGTGGCTCTGAGGAGTTTTTTTGGTGCTGGTTTGTGTTGAATGTCAAATAATATATGCAGTGCATACACACATGACTTATAAGAGTGCGGTTCTTATTCACTGCATTTTTTCATGTCAATGTGATGAAGATGAAAGGAAACAGACCATGATGATGAACTATGCAAATAAGCAAAAGTTATACTCTTTAAGTAATTCATTGCTAATGCGAGCATAAAGCCATAAGAAATATTTCTAATGATTTAGTAGGTGTGTAGGTATATGGACTTACATTAATTTATAACCGTACTTAAGCAATCGTGAACTCTGTGGCAAGCATTGCATACTATTGAATGGCATTTTATGATTAAAATCATTAAAATGCATTTTTATAGTACCACTACTACCAAAACTAAAGACTTCATTTCTGACTTCAAAGACGAAAACAATAGTCAACTGGGTGCAGTATTATGCAACATTTCTGAACTGTTGCCATTATTAGATCCAGTCAAAGATTTTATTTTATGAGATTTCTACCATGTAAGTAACTTTTAAATGCATGTCTGATGCCAGATTTGGCTAAAACAGTATTAGTAGTATCATTAGGTATTTCGACAGATGAGATGCATTGTAGATGGTGCTGCTAATAAAAATGCCTACAAGATACGAATATGCACCATAACCATGCGACTGTAACACCGAACAATGCATCTCGTTTGCTTATTTTCTGTGCTGGTAAGTGGGAGTCATAAAAATAATTCGGACTTTTATAAAGCAATCCGTCTCGTCGTGTGATCATGATGATGATAGTATGGCTTATTGTTGTTGTTGTGTGGTACAAATTAGCGATGCACTCTGCCATTAAAAAGTACATTTGTGTGTGGTGCTGGTTGGTCCTTCGTTTTTGTTTCCCTTTAAAATGCTTTCACGAGTAAGTGTGAATTTAATGTGCCCATCCATCTTGAAGTTTTTTGAGTATGTGTGTCTATGAGCATGGAAGATTTCAAACTGCTTTTTTACTATCTCATTTTTAAATAGATGCATCTCAACTTAACCATGCAACCACCAAACCAAAAAGTCATAGCAGTGTTTTTTTAAAAATAAATGCACAAACAAACCTTTTTGTGGGCACACACATTCGAAAAAAAACCATAAAATAATCCGCCTCCTACTCAAAAGATGTTTTGTGCTTTTTTTGCCCAGTGTTTATTAAATGTTACATAATCCACCATGCAACAGAAAGACATTTAAAAAATCTCCTGCAGGTGAGCATGTCAATGATAATAATGTTCATTTTTAACTATTATTCTTCCTTTCGTCTCACTCGGCTTGCTTGGGTTAACTTGCTGAAAAGTCTTTCCTTTCGCTTGGAACTCTTAAGAGATTAGTTTACATTTGAGCATTTCAATAATATATATTTTAAAGATGTATTTAAAGAATTTTAGTAAATTTGCAGGTGTGACTGTCTATATGAAACGTGTTCCTGCGTGCACCTAACATTACCTGCATAAAAGCCTCGTGTGAATCTTGACTACGAAATGAATAGGCAATAATAACAGAGGCAAATAATATGCATAATCCTTACCGCGAAGAAAGTCATAAAAGTGGTAATGACGTTCTAACATATTTCCCACACGTGACAATGAAATTGCATAAGAGCAAAAAAACAGTCAAAAGAAAGTAACGAGTCTGATGATTACGTTTTGGTTTCAATTTCGTTTATTGTGTAATACCAAATGTGTAAGAACTTGAAAACGAAACGAAGTAAAGAAATGTTCGTAGTACGAACTTGGTACCCTTTCAGTCTGTGAAAAGGTAAAAGTGAATATTGCCATGAGATATTTCATCATATGATTGCGGTAAAGCTAGTATAATACAAGGTTACCTACGTGTAAAAATAATATTGATCATTTATCATGATAGTTTTGTCGTTTACAGCATTTTTTTACTACTGAAATGTAAACCGTGCACTGGAACTCACATTAGCGGAATTCATTAGTAACTAGTAACTACATGACAGCTTTTGAAATTAAGTTTGTCACTTTCTATAATTTACAATCAAAGTTATGTCTTCACATATACATTAGTTTATAGGCAGTTGAATTAAGATGGCCATTAGTCAAACATAAAGGCAATGTGCATTTAAACTGTTTTCTAACGAAGGCAACCAAGATAACCTTAAAACTTATAACAAGCGCTTTATCATCCTAATTTTGAAACCATGGTAACGCTCAATATGTAAGTGCTTTTTGCACGATTATACAAGAAAAAGAATAGATTTGAAGCGACATACACAAACATGCTAAAATCGTTAAAATTTCATTTTTGCAATTGGCTCATTTTTTACAGTAAGGTGACAATGGAACAAATAGAGAAAATGAGAGGACATGTAATATAATGATAACAATAACAAGTTGTACTGTTACTTGTAATCATCGTCATCTTTAACAATTTTGTCGAAACCCCTGAAAGCCAAATTATGTAACTTCACATGAGTTACACTAGATGAAAACGTGAGAATAAACTATTGTCATTGCTGCTATGTTTGTCAAAGTATTTACGAGTTGAAAGAAAAAGAAAGAACACACGTTTTTGTAGTTTAGTTTTCAATTCTTTTTGATAGCAAATTACTACGCTGACTTGCGTAATATCATCGTAAATAAACAAATGCACAAATTTAGACGAGGTAACCTTTCAGTAAAAAAAACAAGTAATATTGGTAAAGATTTGACAACAAAAGCACTACATTTTCGAGGCTACAATAATATGACAATTGTGAGCGCAATTGTGTTGAGTAAATAAATAGGTTGCAAGAGTTTGAATGGTGCAAAATGTGAAATTGTGTTGTTATGTTGCTAACTACTAAAACACTAGTTAAAATTATCCTAAACCAGACCAAAGTTTTATACAGCAAACCAGGTATTATATTGTAGTGCTTACAGCGTAAACGTGTTGAATAAATCCTTAAAACTCAGTAATTTTTAAAAAATCTGAATTTTTATTTTTGATTTACAAACTATTCAGCAAGCAATTTAAAAAAAATGTAAACTACTTGTTTTCAGTGAAAACATTTTTTTTAAATATCATGGCAGATTCATAATTTCATTTAGCAAACTGTTTATACTTGAAAACGTACTTTACCCGAGCTAGTTTGCATTCATTGACAGGTGTTCATTTATTCATTTATCAAATATATAAGCAACAAAGTTACGCCATACATCACGGAACGTGTACCTAGAACTGAATTGACTGTAGCAAACATTTGAATTCATTTTAAAATTACTTACGTAAATGAATGAATACACTTGAATGTACAGTAATCAAAGAAAAGTAACAAAGGCTTCTGAGGAAGATGGACAGATGAAAAAAAAAATATTTGAGGAAGCCCAGCGGGATACCGGATACAATCGGTGATGGGAAATTTCAACTTGTTTATTGGAATTTTTTGCATATCTCATTGCCATGGCCATATTATATGTTATGATGACTGCTTTTCGTTTTCTTTCATACTTTTCTCATTCACTTTTACTAATGTGAGAGCGTGCGCCGTTATGCCAAAACTCATACTGTCGATACAGAAACATTAAATAAAAAAATCCTTGGTACACCACCAACAGACATTGTAGAAAATTATTTTGAATAAAAATATGCGCATTCATAATACACTCTGTGATTAAATGTTCAACCAATTTATTAGTCCCCTCCCATTTACCTATCTCCAGATTTAAAAAGCTGTCTACTGAGTTGAAGGTACCTCATGCATGCTTTAATTCTGGTTCAGTAGAAGTCAGTGACATTCTCTTCTTTTCACTCCTTGTGATCATTGACCGTATTTCAATAGACGACGAAACAACATGCCAAACTCTAATGAGAAAAAACTATATTGCTCAACCACTGAAATTCTTTCTTTTTTTTGCGAGATCGTAGCATTCCACAACCTTCCATGAAATGAAACCTAGTCAATAAGAATTTGATACAAGTGAAATGAAAACCCGTTTTATTGTAAGCACATATATTTACTTAACCCCATTTCCCAATCTTTTGAACATCTCGGAAAATCAAGTTTACGGATGTACATAGCAGAATCAGTAAGAAAATCTATCTATGAAAAAGTAAATGTACGATTTTTGTAAAAGTCGTAAATACATATATAGATAAGAATTTTCTGTTCACATGTTGTCTTATGATGAACAATGCATTATGTGGTATGAACAATGGTAACTGATTTTTTTTTCATCTTGTGCTTTTGAAAGAATATTATCCTAGATTGATACGCACGCACACGTGATGTGCAGATTTTTAAAGTTTTTCCAAGCGCATCTCATTTCTGCCGTAACTAAATGATCCAGTCAGGATCAGCTTATTCCAGATTTAAATCAGTTCGCATTTGCAAGTAAAGCCAGCATCTAAAATTAAAGATGCGTTGAGTTGAGGATTCTTGTTTGCTTGTTAATTTTTCAAAGTCAAAATGCGTACAAGAATACAATGACACCGACATTGCGGCAAATCACACATAGTGCAACGGTGCAAGGATAGGAAAAGATGCTTTTCTCAAAGTAGATGATTTATGGTCACCTTGTTCAAAATCATTCATTGTTGCTGATATGAACTGCGTTTACTGCTCCGCTCATTGCTCTCTTTCATGTTGTTGCTGCGTACACAATCAGAGTGGACATTTGAATGGTGTTTAGTACGACAGTAAAAGAACTTGTTACATAATAAGCCGCTCGTCGAGAAAAATGAGAGATTTTTTTTTGTCGAGATTTTGACAATCTGGTCGCTTGAACTTAGTAGAATGATGCGTGTAGACAAGATTCATTTATTTCTATTACAACAAAGTCTTTGACTTGAAGCTGAGTTTGGACTCTATGAGCAATTTTTTACTAATTCCGTAGGATTAATTGTGCCCAACAAGAGCAACATTGTGAGTAAGTAGATAGAGTTGAAGTGAAGTACAATGTATGCGCTGACTTTCAGCATTCATTATTATTATGAACGATTATCATCATCAACTGACAATGACAATTACCAAGAGACACATGCAAAAGAGAGAGAAAAAAAATACAAATGTCTGTGAAATTTGTGATGACGAGTCCTTTTTCGTTGATCGACAGTGTTTTTTTTTTCTTTTTGATTAGCAGAAGTAATTTTTGTACAGTATAGTCTTATTGTCAAAGACGATTTAGAAAGAAAGGATTTTTTTTCTCTTATAAACTTGAATGCGAATCTTGATCTGACATGTGACGGCATGGCAGCTGGCAATTCATACATTTTGGTCATTGCTACATTTACTCGTGTTCTTCCCTCAGCAGCAGCCTTCAGCAAAATTTTGCCTTGATCCTCGTCATCACAAAAGGTACAAAAATGGTGAAAGCATTATGATGATGATCATGAAAGATTAAATGCGCCTAAACATGTCGCGTCATCAGTGTCTTCTTGTTCGTTTTAAAGAATGAAGAAAAAAATGAAAATCTTTGCATACTTTGTTGTATTATGCTGTTATGTATTATAATTGAGAATGTCACTGTCACTTCCTGGATTTTTACTGCAAACATTTGTTGCGCTCTTCAAAGTTAAGACGTTGCACGACATTCTTCTTAAAGTATTTACGTCATTTCATAATTATATCAAATAATTGAAACAAGAAACAATGTTACACAATTTTTGCTAGCTCAGACGAGATGTATAATACATACTCTCTTTACAAATTCCAACCTACTTAATAGGATGTCATTTTTGAGTGATATATCAAACGTTAGTCAACGAGATTTTATAAAGAAAAAACTTTGAATCATTTCGACTTCAGTTGCAATTCCATATGAGGAACACCAAACCGGCATTCTCTACGAAATCACACACGGGGATTATTAAACTCTTTTCTATGACAAGAGAGAGAAGATCCGAACTAAAGATTATGAGAGAGAACAATATGATAAAACTTGTCAGAAAAATGCAAATGAGCAGTATTAAATTCGTCTATCACCATTATATTCTTCCAGCATTCAGAATACGCATGCATTTTATACTAACTTGGATGAAGTGAAGTTTTGAATTTGCCCTACCGCATTCATCTCACCAACCACCCGAGTGTCATTTTGCTCCATTGCATGAAATTCCTTATTCCTAATTGCCAACGTTTCATCAAGTGCAATTTTGCTGCACTTGCTTATTAATATTCATATTTTACTATATAACTGAATGAGATAATCCGAAAATAAAAAGATTTGTGCTTTATCATCAACATTCAATTATGAAATAAATCATCGTTGGCATCCACTCTTGTACGTAGCACTTTGCGTTTTTTAACGAACTTTGGTGAACTATGATGAAAATTTGTAATTTTTCCTGGCATATCATTACTACTACAAACTGCACTCAGGCTGGATGATCTAAAGAGATCTTCGTATCAATGGTGACACTAATGAAACAACAAGGAAATATCAAAGTAAAAACAAAGGGAAACTGTTAAATCTTATTTAGATCTTTATCAGATTTTTTTCTTCGTTTCTTTATCACAAGCAAGCGTCTCTGCCAACTTGCTATAGATTTTCCACGGCGTTATGTCTTCGTTTCTTCAGTTATATAATGCCACTTTCTTACCTGGCTTTTCAAGTGATTCAAATTCTTTAGAAGAAAAAAATCGTACAGCTGCGTAGAGCCGTCGATCTGTTTCTCAAGGAACAAAAAAAGGTGAATAGCAAATACGCACCTATCCAGTTTCATAGGATGTCATGTCTATCTGTAATAATGCTTAAATAATGATAAGTAACCATAACCATCAATAAGGGAGATGGTATCAGTCAAAATCGCGGCATCAAATCATGAAAAAAAATCTTTCAGCCATACAAAGTAGTTTTCTTAACTTATCATGTTGTTCCTCCCTTCTTCGTATTTGATATACCCAATATATTTATTCCGAGGAAGAAGCAGAGTGGTAAAAAAACAATGCAAGTAAAATAGACCAACTTATACCTTTGGATTCAATGCAGCAGAAAATTAAGCTGTGCCAATAAATAAAAGAGAACAGGAAAGAAGAGTTTTGTAATGCTAGCGGGCTTATTATTACTTGTAATGTTTTTAAGACAGGCAATCATGAATGAAGATGTAGGAAACTCTATAAACTTTTAAAAGAGCGAGAGAGATCAAGACGAGAGATAATCGAATCAGTCGAGTCATGTCATGCTTGCATGCGTTGATATTTCTGCAATGTGGAGGAGGGTAGGTGTACGGTATAGAACTGAATTGCTTGCAAGGCAATTCTGTTTCCCATCTTCATTTTTTTTCATAAAAACTCAGACAATCTTGTCATCTCTTCATTTTATCCCGTTTCATTTTATGTACTTCATGTTTTGGTTAGTTATACAAACCTCATCATTGTGTCGTCGCTCTTCTTGCAGATTCGTAAATGCACATTATATGCAAATTTTTCAGAGGAGAATAAATAAATACCTAGTTAGATGGTTGAAAAGTTCAAAAACGTGGTTTATTTTTTTCTGGAAAGAACAAGTACATAATATGCAGATTCCCCTACATTTTTGTTTGTGAGAAGGATCAAGATGGGATAAGAATTTGTTCATAAGGTAGGCACTGTGGAGAAGATGAACGAAACTGTTGGCTCTGTGTTCTGTTTTTTTTTTGCAGTTTTTTTCGACAGAATATAAAAAAAATGTGAATAACGTTTCATTTTTATAGCACAACAGAACAACAAGCATTATATGATGATGGTAACAGTACATTGTTGAATTGGATGAATAGATAGATAGATACGCATATTTGCTGTTTCGCTTCCCACTATGTATGTAGATTAGATTACAACACTGTGCGTGAGACAGATTTTTATCGAAAAATCGGTAATGCACGACAGGTGGCTATTCGGCAATCCACTTCATTGAACCTTTTCAAGTTAACCGGTATTCAAAAATAACCATTTTAAATTAACATGAATGCAGAATTTACTTGTTATTTCGATTTGCTATTCACTGTAAGGTCAAGTTGTATCGGTTTCAGCAACAAAAATGACTAAATGCAACAGCAAAGTGTAAAAAGGTGGACCAACCAGGTAACGAAGATACAAATTAGATTAGTATGAACGAAACAAGTAGAATGTAAATTCTAATATGAAACTATCGAAAGCATTGATGTAAAGATGTAAAGAAAATTCATAGACGGATGCAATATGTATATATGTATAAACAATGATAAAAGCATACAATAGAATAATTTGGATTTTATTTTTACTGCTGTGCTTAAAAACATCAATTCCACTAAATATGTCTGAATGTACGTATATTGAATGAATCTAAGAGCGAGAAAGTTAGTTTTTATTCATACTTGCACGATGACGTAGTATTTCTATATATTTATACTAGCTGGGCTGACCCGTCAAATGGCATTTCTGTCTAGTAGATGCAATGAAGAATTTTCGTATTTAAAAAGCATTGTGGACATATTTCTACATAGAGGTAACTTATTACCGAATTAATTATACAAAATTTGTCTAAATTGATGTCCTTTATCCAAATATGCAATAAAAAAA
>JAHZMZ010001728.1:0-22836 GCA_027743805.1 Lepidocyrtoides sp. E14
GTTTGTTTGTAGTCTCTCCATACTACATATTATATTATATTATTAGTAAAATCAAAAAAATACAAATGGCGCTCAGCAGAAAAGAGCAGACAGGGAAAAGATACCGTTCATGGCTTCAAGGACCAAAAAGTGTCAATAAACAAACAGCCCTCAACTGTCCCACAACCATCTTTTAACTATCAACCGTGTCAGTAATCAGTAGTAAGCACAAGTTCACGATAAAGATAATGGTAACGATGATGCCAAGAAATGAAGCCAAGCCAGCCCAGAGCCCAGGCTAGGCCATCAGTTACAGTTAATAATATAGCCATTATTAGCTAAAGTCATTCAGTTCATTGCATGAAATAATTTATATCATCTTGATTTTGTGATGTGATGCGCACTGTACACACACACACAACCACTGTTGTTGTGCACCTCTATCTAACTATATGACGTTTTTTTTACTTCACTGCTATATTATCAGATTGCAAATGAGACTACTCCAAAGTGTAATAAATGTCTTAATAAATAACTCTACAGATCGCGCGCGCAGGCATACACACACATGTCTTGTTCAACCTGAAGGAATCTTAATAAAACCTGCGTGCCTATTAGTCTTTTGGCTGTTGTTGGTGTCGTGGTGGTGGTGGTATGATGGTGGGTTGTTCTATGCTCGTATAATAATAAGTGCGTTTTTTAATGATATGTTTCAAGTGAACGTCTCATCTATCAGCGGTCTTGTGTCATATTGATCTGAACTGATCATCATCTTACAAAAGCGTACTGCATACTTATGCATAGACATCGTCAATGAGGCAGTAAGACAAGCCAAACCTTACTTTGACTTTAACAATTTACTACACAGCTAATGAGACGAAAATGGCCCTTGAGCCAAGCAAATACAAAAGGAAAAAAATGTATAACAAGAGCATGCCTGAGATTTTGCAAGTAAATCGTGTGTGCTAGAGTAAAAGCTTTAACAAGCAATCAATAAACTTGTGAAGACCTCACTTGACAAAGTTCAGTTATGCATAATGAACATTTTGCTGCTGTTGCCCTGTTATAAGGATGCTGATGATGATGATGAGGTGACGCGGAATGCTCCACATACATAAATATACCATAAATTTTCGCTAATGAATGTTCCCAAAGTAAATCTTATTTAATGAGATGAATGCCCACGCAAAGTACTTTAAAGAGTGAGACAGAGAGAGAGAGAGAGGAATATTAAAGACGCGAGAAAATGTCTGAAAAAAAAAGTTTTTTTTATGGCGCTGTGTGATATTTATCGTACGAATGCATTTTTTCACAGTATAATAAATACATACATTTGAAAGTCTTACCTGAAGAAGGTCGATCACTGTAACGTGTACAGTAAACCCAAGCCGGCCATAGCATTGGTCCCTCAGGGACTGCCGGATTTATTTTGTCTTCTGCCACAACTTCCGTGTGTCGGCTTGTTGTTGAGGAGCAGTTGGAATCATCAGAGTGATACTTAAAGCTAGATGTCCTGCTGTTTGGTCTTGTTGACTCTTGGGAAGAATGGGATTGCTGTTGTTGAGGCTTTTTATTATTATTATTACTCACATCACCGCTACCGTTTTGTTGTTGCTGGTGAGAAGTATGATGATGATGATGATGTTTAGCATTGTTACTGGCAGCATTTGTAGATTTGATTCCATTGTTGCTGATACTGTTGCTATTATTACTACTACTATTCCGGACTTTGCCAAAGTCTGGTCTAAGAATGTCTTCAATAGAAAACTTTAAAAAATGACTGTGATGTGGATGATGATGATGATGCTGAACTCCATTATGATGGTTATGATGATGGGAATAATAAGGATTGCTGTTGAAATGAAGAGATGATAAACTTCGGCCTGTTGTCGTGCTCGTTGAGAGACTGAGCACAGAGCTAAAGCAGCTTGAGGATGCTGTAGATGCTGTGGAAGGGGGCCTTGACGGTGGTCTTCCGTTGCTGCTACTTGTACTACTGATACTTCCAGGTGAGGAAAGACCATTATCCACGGTCAACGAAGGGTGACCACCACTTTCATTATTATCATCCACCAGGTTATTATTATAGTGGTGGTGGTTCCTATTGATGCTGTTATTATTATTATTGACTTTTGATCTACTGTTTGGCTGTTCCCTCATTTCCTCTGGATGCTGTTGTCGACTATTATTATGATTAAAGTGGTGATGATGATGGTGGTCTCGAGAATGAGATTCTTCGTGAACTTGTTGATGATTGGGATGATAATAGTGATGTGCAGATGTCCTATTATTATTAATTTTATTATTACTCAGCCTGCCACCGTTGTTGGCACACTCATCGTTTTCTTCGGTTCCATCATCGCCATTGCTTCTGCTTTCAATTTTCGTTGAAAGATTATTGCAATCATTATTATTTGATTTAGTAGTACCTCCACCAGAGGGGAAATTGCTCATTTCATCTTCCTCTCGTCGTGGGCTTTTTTGACAACAGCAGGAATGACAAGAAGGGGGTGAATTACGGGGAGAACAGTCTGTCTCTTGTTTGATCGCCACGTTTGTCATTGTCATCATCCGGCTTTCCGGAGAGTTACTTCGACTTCTTCGGCTTGCACTTCCACAGCTACTGCTACTGTTTCGTCTTCGCTTTCTTGAGTTGACTACCATGTTTCTGGTCGCGTCAATCGGACTACTGGCTTTGTCTGATTCTCCAGTGGTCACCACTGATGGTACTGGAGATGAAGATGGCGAGATCAAGTTAATATGATTGTTATTGTTATTAGGAGAAATAGGACTATTGTTGTTGCGGTTCATTGTTGGTGTATTCTTAATATCAATGTTGCAGAGATCAGACGATTTGTTTTGCGGGGGAGACATTGATCTTGTTGGGCTTGCTCCGTTGTTGCTGTTGGTATTGCCACTCTTGCAAGGGCTACTTGATGGACTGCTTACGTTGCTACTACTGCAATCACTCATTGCGCTAGTAGAGGAATCTGGAGATGCGGAATTCCTACTGTTTTGTTGATGGTGATGATTATGACCGCGGTTGCCGTTATGTTTACTAACTACGGTCGTGTTAGTTCCTTTGCTGCTCGTTGTTGAAGAATTCCCAACAAGACGTTCTACAGGGAGAGCCAACATTTTTGACTTTTCTTGCGAGTTTTGACAGGTGACACGTCAATTACATGAAAACAACCATGTAGGTACACAAAAGTAATGTGTTGCGGATTGTAACCAATATTTGCCGGCTACTTGCTATTGTTCTTGATGACCATCATATTCACTAGTTGAATATCAACTTTCATATTCTTGTTGTGGGAAAAAATAATTGTGTATGAGTGCTTTTGTTCAAAGTTGTCAATATAAAGTGTCAACCTGTCAATAAATGAATGGGTTTATGTCAAGATAAACTCCGCCTTTCCATTCCATAGGGGTGAAATGACACTGCTTGTCAAGCAAACCGTCAACTGGATCAACACACACGTAAGAGAAACAAAAGCAGGCTCTATTAGATGATGTCGGCTTTACTTTTTTTCCTTGTTGAATGTCAAATAGTTTTGGTCAGATAAATAGAATCTTCTTGCTAATACAAGCTTTTAAACCAACATCAAATAAATACATTTTCGCTTTTTCCCTTTTGTTCTTCATGTGAGTACTTTTAACCACACTTGACATTTATATTGCACCCTTTTCAAAAGTCAAACTCTCAATTTCTTAATAAGTTTTTGGATTCATGTGTGTATAGGTATATAAGTAGAACTAATAACCTCCTGGGAAAAAATGTTATCATCAACAATGCAGCAAGTGCTCTTTGTTGACTTTGTTGGCAAAAATGAGCATGTCCTCAGGCTCTATACGGATTTCTTGTTGTGATAGGACTGTTTATTGGTATTATTGTTATTATATCAATATCAATATTGTTAATAGATTGATATACATTCAACAATAACACTACTATATACGCACTCAAAAACATCACTCATATGCACACACATCTTTATAGATATATTAATAATAATATGTACTTGTACACACTTTACATATAGGGCTACTTTTTTTGTTAATAGAGATCGGGGCGGATCACTTACTGAGTTTGATTGACAGCCGGTTTTTTTCTTTTTTTTTTCTTGTGTGCTCTTAGAGGATTACCACCACTGAGCTGCGACTTGCCTTTGGTTAGCTTTTCTTTCTTGTTGTTGTAGAGCTTACAAGCGCAATCGTGCTTGCTCACCTTTTTTCTTACAGTGACTGGCCTGCTCACAGGTTTACTTCTTCTGTTTAACTCGTCTCATTTCTGTCTAACAGGCAAGCTGACTGGATTAGATTTGTTTGCTTTGTACTTGACTTCTACGGAACGATGAGGACGTAACTCGTACACGTACCTCTCTTTCCTTCTACTGCTGCTGCTGTTGTTGTGCTCAAGATGAGTGAACGGTGATGGTGGTGGTGGTGATGATGATGATGATGATATAGAAAAGCTATTAGCTTTGATGTTATTATGATATGTATATTTATATCGAAGGAGCAATCTTCCGTTTTTCTTCTGCACTTTTCTTCTTCTCGTACATCACACAATTTATAGTTTTTATCTCTTTATATGGCAGACTGATGGGTGACTAATCATTCCTACGATTTGTTTAAAGAGGAAAAGATATGTTTTTTTTCCTCTGCTAATTGAATCAATGGAAATTAGATATGTACTGCTACTACGGCTTTAAAATTGAATTATTCAGAGAAAATTTTGTGTGAAAGGTTTGCTTTGTTCTTTTCTTCGATCCCTTTTTTCTCCTTCAATCTACACACGGTACATGCTTGGCTGAGAGAAGAATCAATTTAGAGACTGACTTTGCTCACATTTCCCCTCTTTTTACTACTTACTCTCTGTCGTGTACGCTCCAAGCTAGGGAGTTGATTAAAGCATCAAAGGATGCTGGTGAAAAGAACCCCTTGAATTTATATATCCACGTGCTTTTGCCTTGCTTGCATGGAAAAGGAAAAAACGAGTGCGTTTTTCTTTTTTTAAAAAAATAGTGTTGTCCCTCTATTTCAAATGAAAGGGAAAATGCTTGTGTTTGTATATAATATTCTCTCTCTCTCTTTCAAGTTGCTTATTTGTTTTTTAAAATAAATTGAGCTAATTTATTATTTTGTCAGAGAAATGACTTTTTTAGTAGAAATTGTCTCGGGACAAGTTGAGACCTCTTATTCTTGGCTCTATTTACTTATTTTTCCCACTGACTGCTTCTGCTACTACTATACTCTGCTCTGTTTTCTTGGTGTGTGAATTGCAGGCAGGACAGGACAGAGTGTGTGAGCTCGTGTGATTGTTTCAAGAATGTGAAGATGAGTAAATAAGATCTCTTCTTTTTGACTGACTGAGTGACTGCTTGATCTCCGTGAGTATGTGTCTGTGTGTGTCTGTGTGTTGATGATGATGTTTGAGTTTGATGCTTGGCTTAGCACACTACTCTGGCAGCTTCTTCATACTATTTGTATTTCTAAAGTGTATGATCATGATGATGATGATAATGATAATGACAGTGGAGTGCGTAGGTATATGGGAATGGGTACTATCCAAACAAGAACAAGTCCACCAACTATCTATATCTTTTTACTTTTTCTCCTTAAAACATATATAATATACATAATACTACAGAATGCTGCAATGTGATGTGAGTAACAACAACATGTATATTATATGATGGGACGTTTTTGTTGGTTTAGTGGTAGTATTCGTTGTTGTTGTTGCAATTGCAGTGGAGGTGGTAGATATAATAAGTTTATAATGAGTGAGATGTGATGTAGTTAGTAGTAGGTGAGTGAATGGTGTGTGTGTGTGGCTCTGCCTTGGCTAGCTAACAAAGTGACGTCTAAATAATCCTCTTGACTGCTCTCCATACACCATACCCTTCTTGTTATTTTCTTTCTTTCTTTTCTTCTACTTCTTCGTTTCTGTGTCTCTTTTTTTCTCTCTCTCTCGCTCTACTGCCTCCTTTGCTTTTGCTACTCAAAATATTTAGCCTGCCTGTCAGAACGGAAAAAGAGATTTTTCAATGTGCAACTTGCAGTAACACAACTCAATACAGAGAAAACGTAAATGTGAATGCATTGCGTATTATGCTCCTTGAATGGTAGTATTGTTGTATGCATAAAATGAAATTATATAGATGTTTCTGAAAAAGGTAGCACGTCTAGGCAAAAAGAGCATAAGAAACTGTATAAAAGGGAAAAGGTAATAATAAATGTATCTATATCTTTTTGGAAAAAAGGAACCTTTGAAGCAGGAGAGGACAGCTCACTATTACAGTGTAGAACTAAGAAAAAAAGGAGAAGGTTGTGCAGGCATTGTAAAATACTTGTATTATTATGGAGAGCAAGTGAACAGTAAAAAAGAGACATGACCAGGGACCATAGTTAGTTCAAGTTTGCACAGTTGCATTACTGTATGAATGGGTAGTAGTAGCTGTAGAAGTATGGACAACCACTGATAATTCGTTAATATAGAGATAATGTATGTATGCCATCTATACGTGTATACTTAAATGTGTGTGTATGTGTTGATACCCTACATTAAAATTCGATAAGCCGTGGTGGTGGTAGTGAGCTGTGTGCTTCTGGTAAAAAGTGTCAGCTAGATTCGCCACGGGTTTTTCAAGTTGTCTCAATATCTGTCTTTTTTTCCTAAAAGGCGTAAGAAGAGTAAAGTAACATGTAAACCAGCCAATATTGTTATACACACTCTCTCTACACACAAGGAAGGATAGGGTTGACTTTTTCTCCTTGTAGTTGTTAAGCGTATATGATGATGTGATATTTTGATGTGTAATGTGCATGGCAGGATATAAATGCTACTGTGGTGGTGGTGGACACAAAAGTGTTGGTGTTGGTGGTGGTGCTGATGATGGAAAAGAATTGACAGAGAGATCTCTACTTGGAAAAACAAACCAAAGCTAAGCACGTCTAAGCTTCTGCCATCCATCCATTTGTCCGTTCTTCTTGTCATAATATTATTAGAAAAGAGAGAGGTTGGCTGCACTACATATCAGCACAACCACTTTACACACACACAAAAGGAATAACAACAAAACTTGTTTTCCTTTGTTCTCTACGCATCTCGCCCTCAGTGCTCTGTGTGTTTCAAATCCATCCGTTTTACCCGTTTCTCTATTATGCTAGCTGATGGAGAAAAAGAACACAATTGTATTAACAATAGAAGTAGGGAGAGTAACAGGGATAGATATGGAATGATTTTAACATTAAATGGAATATCAACATCTTGTCTGTGTGTAAGTCAAGGGGAAATGAAAAGTTGCTGGTTGGCTGGGATAGCTACTCCTAACGCCCCTTTCTGATGGGGCTTGCAAATCCACTTGGGTTTTACATGCAAGCATGGGGTATCCATCACGTCTGTAGTGTGTAGACTCTCAGACATAAAAGCAATGCTGCTGCTAATAACGCTGCTGATATGATGATAGTGGCTGGAATAAAAATGTGCTGAAAATGCCATCGTATGTAGAGTATATGACGGTTACATATATAAAACTATAACCACATAAAGCACTCTTACTGTTAAAATCTACCTAATCCACTTGGATTTCTTACATAACATGTTGTAGCTCAATTTTATGTTATTAGCAAAACTCTGCGCTTGGCTCTCACTACTACTGGACTGGAAAGATAAACTTGTGTGCTGAAAACGAGACATACCTTATTATCTGTATATGTATAATATGTGCATTATATATAATAGAGGCATTATAAATAGACGCCTTGCGGCTTCTTGCTAGAGTTTTATACGTGAGTATGTGTGGCTTCGTCTGCTGGATAATGGTGATGATGTTTTTCAGAGAAAATTGAGCTATATTCTGTAACAACATTTTTTTATATGTATGTACGCATAGAAGTGGTGGGTTGGGTACAAACATTTTTCTTGGAGTTTAACCAAGAAATATAAGAAAAGTCAGGCGTAATGATGCAAAGGGAGGAAAGAAGAAAAAAAGAGGTCTTCTCTTGCTCACAGTGAAATATCAAATGCCACGCTAGAAAGAAAGAAAGAAAAAAGAAGTTTTAAATTTTGAGTTAAAGTATGCATGAAAAAATATTGGCTGTGGGGCTACGCTTCATAATGGCGTTGTCTTTAGTTTTTTTGTTAGACTACATACTAGTAGATGGAATAGACGGATACCACTGCAATGCAGCAGTTGGAGCTTGCCAGTAAATATTGTTGCCACATAATGTGCATTTAGTATAAAATCAAGATTCATGCATCATGGGAAACGCTCTGCGCAGATTACAGTACAGCGGTGGTAGTGTATACATACACAAGACACAAATTCATGGAAAAAAGAAATATGGTTAAAGTTTGGTTCAAGTTGAAACAATCGTTGCAACTACAGAGAATGCAGCGGGTATATGTATATACTGCTGGTAATGTAGACGTGAAAAGGGGGAAAGGTGTAAGATATTCCAGTGAATCAACTCTGTGCTAATGCAGCTGCTTGATTGCGATGAGAATATGGCCAATTTAATTTATTATGAAGATATATATAATGATACCACGATATTTAATGTACATCTTTTGTCCATTGTTGGCAGTTATACAATGCTTTTTCTATAGAATCCCTTACGTGCACATGTATGTATGTATTCTTTCCTATATATTTCTTATGATTGTCTGTTGTCTGATTGTTTTATCATCATCATGAGAAGCTTGGTATACAGTTTGGTCGCTGACAGCTTACATAAAAGGAAATGAAGATGGTACATAGGATGTGATTCTCAAATATTAAAGTTAATGCAACAATTTCATCGTTGGTGTATAATATGCTGAATGAATTATGGCAAAAATGTGCATACGTGAAGCAGACATTGTATGGCTAACTTTGATAATCCATGCGTACTTGATTACAATGAATGAAGTCTTTGTTACAAAAAAAATATGTAGGTACGGACTAAAGAATGTACTATTTTAGCTTTACTGTATTATTGTGTGCAGAGAACAACTTTAGATTGCAGTAAATCATTATTTATTTACCATGTGCAATTACAATTTTAAAATATTGACTTATAGTATTTTGGTAGTTGCTCTTATAGTTTGAAAAAAAAATATTTAAAAAATACTAGATGCACAGTTGAATTGAAATCAATCCCGCATTTTTTTATACACTGTACTGGACAGTGTACATGTTGGAATTCATATAAGCGATATTATTTTTTTAGGTATATCTGTGGTTATGTGGTAGGTACTTTTAGTGAACGTAACGACTGAGCAAATTCTCGCAACGAATCCAGTTTTACGAGACAATTTCAATGTTGGTAATTTTTATTGCCTTTATTTGTAAGTTTGAATATTTAGATATTATCCCTATAAAAATTAGTGATATTGTGTATCTGATTTATATGTACACGTCCATAATAATGTTATAACGTAATTTAGACTTGGAACGAGACTTTCATCCTCTTATTCTTTTTAATACTTCTTCGTGTCGGCAAAATAAATAAATAAATACCTTCACAAGAAGAAATTGAAATAATGTAATGGTTTTCTACAAAAAAAAATATTTATGTGTTGCTCATGCACCCAGTGTTCATGCCTTTTTATAAAAGGATCACGTATTAAAAAGAAGAAGAAGATTTCATCCCATTCTTTTTCACACTATATCTCATTTATACTGTGGTTGCATGTGTGTATAAAAGAGTCAAATTTCATTGTTAAACATATACACAGATGTACATATTATGTACATTTCTTTGTCGTCACTACATTGCATGCATACCGAAAAATTGAAAAGAGATAAAAATGATGAGACTTTTTGGGTGTTCATTGCTCACTCATACGTATTAAAGCCACTACCAAAAACACCCCCCAAAATATGTTATTTTACCCACATGAATATTACAATGAAAGCAGAGAGAGAGGAGAGAGTGAGCTAATAACAGCAGTAGTATCAGCAGCTCCATTCCAGCTATAACTTACATCTTTTTAAAGAATTTTTTTCAGACTCAGACAAAAATCGGTTGACAGGACAGGATCCCTTTTTTTATGATGGCAGATGTGCACATCTACACTACAAAGCAGATAATAAGGTATTCAATATAGCTATGAGCACAGCAGACAATAATAGACAAAAGAAAAAAATGAGTTGATTATTACAAACAATTCTGATGACTACATACTACTAGGCATACATTATCTATATCCTTTACTACCGGCGGAGACATGCACTTTACTTGGCAATATGTAATGGTCAAATAATAAGAATTCTGTTGTTGCTTTGCTGCTCTTACTACCGCCTACTTGTGTATGTACAACTTTTCAACAAGGTAGACACACATACATATATATGCATAATTATAGGTACATACATATTTTCACTGAAACAGTCACACTGGTAATGATGACTACAGAAATACATGGAAAAAGTACGGTTGAGAAAAATAAGCAATAATAATAATAATAGTTTGCAAATGTTAGAGAGCAATCGAGCAATGTGTTTGTGAGTTTTACAGTAGTGTGATGGCGATGAGCACTATAATAACATCAACAACAATGACGACGACGCGAATAATGATATTATAGGATGGATGATGGCTTATTGCTTTTTCCATGCTTTAGGCTGTTTGATTCCTCCGTGCATGCTTTTCTCGTTTGCCTATGGTTTTACTCTCTTCTCTCTCTTTCTTTCTCTCTGACTGGGCATTAAAATATAAAATCTGCCTCTTTCCGTTGTTGATGGGGTAGTACACAAACAGTCAGAGACAACGCAGCATGATTATAATTTTTTTGTTCCTTTTTTGATAGAAGGAGATAACGTAATAATAATAAACATTAGCCATGTTCCTAATGCTGCTGATGATGATGATGACAATGATGGCAGATGTGTGTGTGTATGTGTGAATGCTTAATTTTTCTGTTAGGGTTGGCTTTTCGTTCTCAGTCAGTAGTACAGTTAAAGTTGTGTGATGTCTGTTTAAAGCTGGGGGAAAAGGGAACAGGAATGGTAATAAAGAAAGGAAAAAAAAGATAGAGATTAAAAGTTACAATGGATAGATGGACACAACAAGCGTATCATCCTATTGTGAAAGATGACGGTACAATATCGTTTTGGCATTTATTGAATGTGTACATACAGCATACATGTTTCTGGTGACTTTTGAATGGCACGATGCAATGATCTGATCTGCACAGATCGTAGCAAGTACAATGAACAATATTATCGTGATGTGCTGGCTGATGAAGATGATCCTCGTGGAAAAGGTAATTTGCTTGGCTTCTAAAAAAACTCACGGCACGGGGGATAATATGTGTGAACTTTCAACGACAACGAAGGATGATGATGGCATTAACTTTTATTGTGATTACTTGCCTTCTAGTCGATATAAACATTACTTTTGCATTATCGTCTAGTTACATTGAAAGTACGTAAAGCACACATCTCTATATAATAAGATATTTTGGGTTGCTTATTGTTGTTAAAGTTGGGTGGTGGAGTTGAAGCCACTGCTAGTAGCATTATGTAGTTTCATAGCATCAGACTGGTGTCACATTTTTCTCGCATAATATATAAAGCTGTAAGTTATTGGTAACCCTATAATTCTTTTGATGTAATGAAAATGAAAATATATATCATTGTACTCAAAGCTTAAGTATATATTTTCTACTCACAGTCTTGATTTTCTTTGTTACGGTTTCTTTGATCAAAGTATTTCTTTGTAAAATAATTTCTCTGAGTGTATTTTTCTTTCTTTCTTTTAAATTTTCACTCACAAATATATAATTGAATTAATGTAGTTGAACTACATGTAAATCAAGTTAAGGAGATATATTTATAGTTTTGTTCATCAGCAATAATTTAGTGTGTCGTTGATATATTTTTTTGGAGATTTAATGGATGCATCAGTTTCAGAATGAAACTTGAATCAAGTTGAATTTATAACGAAAAAATTGATAAACAATTGAAATCAAATATTTGTTCTTGTTCAAATCAGTGGTCAAGAGTCAACATTACTTTTCCACTTCTCTTTAAGCGGAATTAACATTGAAACCTTTCGCATATTTGTTTAAAGCACACATTGAACATGTTTTACAAATAAATTTCATTACAGGCAAACAGCTCACTGTCATTTTTCAGCAATAAAACGTGACCACATATCACAAGCTCATCTTTTCTCTATAAAGTTAAAAACGTACAATGGTGTTGTTTGGTGTCTAGCCTTTTAGCATTTAAATTTATAATGATCATTTTCACCAAAGGTTTATTACTTATTCCCTTTTTCTCTCTGCATTTTCTTTTTCTTCTTCAAGACACATTTACTATTGTACTGCTGCTTTCGTTAGTATTGCATTCCTTTGCCTGGAACAAGATAGAGATAGTAAGTGAGCAAGCCTTTTTACCTGTCATAATCATATCTTTATATACGTTTTCACTTTGCTATAAATTTTACTACCAACACATCACACACCTAGACTTGTGCATCATCATCATGATCACCTCATATTCCTCGTCAAAAAATAAGCCAAATGAAATGTTATAATGACTACGTTGTCTTCTTGTTGAATGATGAAAATGGCTATAGCTGGTATGCTTACCTACTTGAAAAAAAGAAAATATAATAATAGTGAACACTGAGAAGGCATAATATATTTCTCTTCTTTTTCTCTTCTTTTAGTGCTTTACTATTTACATAGCTCAACATGAACCTCAAATACTAAAATGTACTACAACAACAAGCAAGATCATAACTTTGTTATCTCCCTCGAAAAAAGTGTCAGCCCCGAGAACAGAATGATGTACACTATAATGAAGTAACAAGCAATCAGATACGAATCTCTCCAATCCAACTACTCAACCTTTACAAGATTTCCACAGGCCAAACTAGAGATATTCTGCCCACAATCTTGTGCTTCTTGGGATTTTTCATTCAGCGTTTTAAATAGTAATAATAACCAACATGATCATGATGAGTATGGTTGCTTGAAAAAAATAATAATGCCCGAGATGTTATTTTTTTATTCGTAATATTATAGTATGTTAGGTATGTAACATTTTTTTGGGTGTTGTACTTGTTGATTTAATATTCTTTCTTCATTACGACGCAACCTCCACTACTGAAAGCTAAACCCACACTGACAAAAAGTTGGATGGGTGGAAACACTAAAAAAGTTATCTTGATGATGACGGTGATGAAGATGATGTGGAGTGGATTATGTGGATATATTGCCTTGATTTTCATTAGACAAATCCATTCCAGGTGAAAACGTTAATGAAATATTTTAACCATTTGTGATACCTTCTGGCAATATTATCCGACTAATAACTAAATACTACAAATAATAGATCTAAAACTACTAAAAATCGTTTACGATCATTTTTTTCCACGATAAAAAAATTTCAGCTGTTCATCAACAGTCAGTAGCTTTAATGAAAAGAATACCAGCGTGAGCAAAAAAAGTCTTAATTTTAATTTTGTGATGAAATACGATATTATGTACGTGTATAATGTGTACTTACATGCATGGTGAGAGATACAATGCTGAATGAATGCAATGTGTGGGGCCATTTTCTGCCAAAGTAATTAATATTGTTGTGAGCCTTGTCAGCATTTTCTTTCTTTTGCATTTATCTCAGCATAATTTTTGCTCATGGGACGGGCATTCAGTTAATTAAAAGCCTAAACATGAGAAGATAATTCGATACTACTCAATTTTCCTCAGCACTACAAAAAAGGATAGGTGAAGGATATAGCGTAGTAATGAAGCATTTTTTTAGAAGTATCTTCTTGTTATTGTTATTATAGGCCTTTGCTCTCAGCCAGAGTCAGCATCTTTTTCTTTCATTATTTTTTTTTCCTCCATGTAGATTCTAATCTTTTTACTTGCATATTACTAACTGATGAATTAGTATTATGTGCTCACATCATCTCCCACCACCAGCAGCGTGCAATGTACCTTTTCTTTAGTAAAAAACGGTTATTGAGTTATTGATGCTTTGCAAATTCTTCTCTGTCAGCTAGCCATCATCATAACCATTAATATCAAGATTCAAAAGATGATACTTTATTGTACACAAACATTATTTATTTTCTTATAGAATGTATTGCTAATTATACCTGTATTATTATCAGTTATGTACATGTAGACGTTCTTTTTTTCCCTTTATCTCAACCGCAACCATATACCTAACCATAAGTAAATATACGTATACTAAATAGAAAAATATGCAGAATATATTTAAGCATAATAAAATGAAAACGATTAACATTATCATCACCATTAGTCTTCCATTCGCATATTTTAAAAAAACTATGAATCGCGAATTATCTTTATTATTACTACTGCTTTATATGCTTTTTTATTACGGTGGATGAATGTCAGCTTTGTTTGTGTCGCCATTAATATAGAAATACTTTTTTTTGCAAATAGATTTATAACATTGATTCAAAGATACGCACACCTGTTTTTATATTTTATATAGGAAGCCGCTTCTTCTTCTTGTCTTGAAGAAGTGAATGAATATCAATCCCATCTATCTCTTTCAATGTGACAGGCATTTTGACATTAAAGACTGTATTGTCAGTGGTATCGTCATTATTATTATCATCACATAATCAGCAGCCTATTACTCTATAGACAGAGATTTTTCAGTGCCTGCCTAGAGAGACCACAACCAGAGGATGACTTGCTTGTATAGTTGTAGTAGAACAACGATAAGTCTTGTCTACATCCGTCGTCTGTCATCGTCATCACATCATCATACCAAATGAAGACCACCACCAAAATGCATTGTGCTCGTTGTGTACATAATAATAATGATGATGATAATGCGCAAAATGAAATCATTGTTTTTTTTCTAAAGTCGCTGTTGCTGCGATGATGGCTGTTATTGTTATTATACTTCGATACAAGTTAAGATGACTCTCTAGACGACTATATTCCTTGCTGTTGAATTTTAAAGAAGACAACGTCTTCGTCATCATAAACATCTTCTCCTGAATATGAACTCCTGAGTATTATAGGATAATCTATAAAGTTTATGTGTGCTTATACTGCAGTAAATTATTCTCTACATCTTTTTCGTCTCTATTGCTGCACCATGCACAATTTTAGCAAAAGCATTCCTCTTCACTATTCAAAAGGAACAGTCGATAATTGTCTATTACTACGTGAGGGAAGGACTATATTATCTTTGTGAACACCGGCAAGACAATCATCATCGTCATCATCTTTGCACAGGTAATTGTAAAATCTGAGCATGCCCATGCTTGGATGCGTACATGTGTAATTAAATCTTACCGGGAATAAAAAATAATAAAAAGCGAAGAGTATATAGTATACTCATCTCTTTAAGATAATGTCGAAAGAGTTTTTTTCTATAAAGTTACAATTTTAATTTTAGCGAGTTCCTTTGATTACATTTTTGCTTATTGATATTCTTAAAACGAAGGAACTTCTTCTTTTTTTGCTTCAATTGAATTAAGATTTTCAAATTGAAATAAGCTGTCTATCAGCTTTCAGTGTAGCAATTGCGTGTGGGATGAAGCAAAGACGCAATAATAGCGACAGGCAGATATCATTTGTAACTTTTAAGAAATGGACCAATAAGAAATTTCTGTGGAACGTATATTTATTGTAAGTATAATATGAACACGACAAATTGCATTTTTGCATTGTGCTCATTAGAGTTGGACTTTCCAAGTGATACTACGCTGAGGAAACGAATCAAATCACGATTTTGACTGTACTTTTGCCAGTGTAATAATGATAATAATGTAGAATGCATGAGTAGTTTTCTTTCTTTTCATCTTGTTTTGCCACTTGTTCATTTGTATGTGTCTGTCTTTATAAACCTTGTTGGCTTTTCAGGGAGCACGAAATAGTTAAAGTTTATATTTAATATTTTTTTCCTCACTTTTTTTTCTTTTTCTCTCTTTTGAAAAAAGCAAATCAAATGCTTGAACCTGGTTTGAGTTAATTGAGTTGACAATTACGTTGCAACAATCAAAACAAGACTCATCAAATAAATCTCTCGTGTGCAGCAGCAGCAGCATCTCTTTTATAGCACTACTAGCTGTTGTAGAGTACGATGTACTCGTGTGTAATGCGATGATGATGATGAGGATTGAGGATGGTGGTGGTGAATGAATGATGAGAAGGAATTAGGATTTTTTTCAGCGAAAATCGTGACTTGGATGTTTGTCACACTCACAAATACAATTGTAATTTTACGTGATGAGCTCAGTCAGTCAAAATACAACTTTGTAGCTTGTTGTTATTGTATATAGATAATAAAATAAATGCATTCGGATGTGTTCTCTTGTGTGAATTCTATGCAGCATTTTGAAACTTTTCAGAGGTAGATTCAGGAGCAATAACTACAATTCCGAGAAAATTTTCAACGGCAATTCATGGCGTAAGTACGGATGTGAGTGGTAGCCTTTAACGTTTTGCTATTTAATTGAAATGAAGTGTAATGTTTAGAAACTATTTCGTGAGGATGAAGAAGATTACGGCAATAATGTAATGTTGAACCTCCTTATCCAAAGGTCGCTCATGCATGATATGTGTTGTTTGTTGGGCTTGTATACGGCTGTTGATCTAGCGTATACATGGTAATAATATAATATAGACAAACTTGTTCTATTTATGTCTTCTTTGAACACTTGCATGGATATTCAAAAGCATACTACTAACCCATGTCATTATTCTGGCAGGAGCACAACGAATTCACCCTTTTTATTCATTCATTCATTTCTCAATCATTTCAATTTACACTACAACAAGTACAACATTCTTGACAGCTCAAGTGAATACGACAAATTTACAAAACTTAAACGTGTTGAGTTGTCAGATTTAAGTATTATTATTAAGTTTGTGGTAGTAGATCCCTATTTATTTTACTCTGAAGCAAATTACAGTCAAATTTTGCAAAAAAAAAAGTACATTGACAGATGAAGAGTTACATAGTTGAGTAATTCAAAAATATTTATTTTTATCACGGAATTTTCTTACAAATTTAACAAAAATACATACCTTATTTTTTTGTAAGTTTTTCAGTGCCTGTCACAAAAACCACGCCACACGTCAGTCAACACAAATTGCCAATATTCCTTGTACGTAANAAATTGCCAATATTCCTTGTACGTAATCATCATCTAAATGGCTCAAATACGATATTCATTCAATGCCAAATAGGATTTCACATTATTTAAAATATTTTAAATAAATGAACAGGGAATCATTATAGTAAGACCAACTTTCACTGGAATTTTTAAATTAAAGGACATAAAATAACAATATGTATTCTGCTTTAGTTACTATACTTAGTCATTTAGTCCCTTTACTATCGTAATTAGTCACGATCCTCAAAATTTAGATGCGTGATCGAGAAAAAATACCAAAAAGTAAAATCTTTTAGAAACTAATTTCTAAAATTAAAGTTTCTAGCATTAATTAATGACACATTAAATCTGTAGTAAAAAAATGGCAATACCAACCCTTCCTAATTAATCTTGAATGCTTCGAAAGCATGCAAGTAAGCTATAAAATAATGAAAAAGTTAAAGTGACTGGCTGAAAAATCATTATTAGATGCACGTAAAAGAGAGAAAAGAAAAAGAGAGAGGGAATATTATTATTACTGTAGAGAAATGTATTTTATTTATTGCTCCACCGTTGCTCTATTGTTATTGCACCCAAAGAATGTCGATGTGAAACAGCGTGAAAAATTGAGTTTCCAACGTCAAATACTTTATAAACGAAACAACTTTTCAAACTGGAAATCTATTCAGCAATCTCAAGATGAAAATGTACCCTGCCTGTGTTTGATCATGATGATGCGTCTCACTTTCAAGAGCTTTTTCTCTCTAACGATAGTAGTATCATATCATTATTACTTACTAGTCGTTGTGGCAAGAGCTTGAAAAATGCTGAATGCTACTAGCAGAGGGTGATTACTGTGTTCACCATCTTATAGCATAAGCTGTCCACATTCAAATGGCTATACATTGTATGACAACAGTTTATTCTGTATGAAAGTCGTACATTTTTACTAAATTCATAGGTGAAGAAAAACGATATGGGGATAGAGAAAAAATATCCACAAACAGGCAGAGGCAATTTGATGCTGATCGGGCAAGTAAGAACTTGGAAGGAGGTAGACAAACAGTTCCAGTCAGGTCCTAATATGCATAAAGTTATGTGTCTTCATAAACATAAAGCTGTCTTGTGTCTTGACTTTACACGAGATTTCTTTTTCCACGTCCGTTCGCTCGAAGACCGTACTCTACTCACCTTTCGTTCAAAAAAATTCCTCCGAGGGAATATAAAATGCTTCATGAAACTAAATACCAGTGTATTCAGTATGTATGTCGGCCATTGCAACTTGCTCATATACATACGTACAACTATGTATTAGGAATAATAAACGGTACATGAACATAGGTTTGAAACACGCCTATATTGTATAAGATGAGTATTATTACGGGCATTATTAGGAGTGTCTGGCTATATACAATCAACTGTAATAATTTGTAACCAATTGTTGCAGTGGAGAAGATGTATGTACATTTTTATACAAGCAAAAAAATTCTGTGTGCTTTGGAAATTATAAGTTCAACAGAATCAAGAAAATGCAGTGAATTTTAAATTTACTTATACAGTCATTATTTTTCCTCTGATTACAACGCTTTCAAAATGAATCCACCTGCAAGTAGATGAAATATGTGATGTGAAAATGTTTGAAAAAAATAAGATAAATTATTTGTTGTATTGTTTATATCAAAGTGATAGACTGCATTTAATGCAGACTTGAAAATGATATTAAAATTTTCTTATTTGTACCAAAGTATTTTCTGAAGTGTAATCTTACGCGCGGTATAAGATAGTTTCCATTATAAGCGTGCATATTGTTTCCGTTTCCGCAAAACTTCTTTCAAAAATAAAATTATTTCATTCAACTGAAACGCTCTTCGTAACCGAACCGATTGTTTCCATATATCACATAATGCGCCATCTAACAGGATATCCTGATGCACAGTCATAGGATTAGAAAGATGAAAGACATCATTTCCAAGTTTTCAGACCAGACAGACTAACCTTCCACACAAAAGTTTGCTGGGCAGGACAATATCGTTGCTGATGGTAGAGACCCAAGTATGCATAATGTACAGTACATAAGTTTTTTAATCTCTATATAGACCTCTCTATAATTTTAAATATTATCTTCTCAAAACATGACACTACATATTCATCATTACTGTTGCAGCTGTGTGTCTGTAGTAATAACATCATAAAGGTGAAATCGCGTAAAAAGAATGATGAGCTGTTATTCATTTCACATGTCCAGTATCTGTATGACTCTATATAGTATCCACCTTTTCCACCTCCTCCTTCTCATGATCATCAACAATATGGTTTCACGATGATGATCATCATGATCATCATCTTCATTATTACATGTATGTAGTTATTACGTCCACATCAAAGCAAAAGCAAGCACACACACTCATCTCATCATCATCATTTTTTCCTTGTTCACCCTCCTCTCACCAAAAATCATCATGGCTGGAAGACATAAAAATGTCCATATGCAGGGAAGTAGAAGCAACGGGTAGTCCAGAAAAGAGAAAAATAAGAGACGAACAACCTGTCAGATGCACATTACAATGTGTAATATGCATATAGCATGAAATCGTATTTTTGAGAATGCGTTTCCTCTACTACTACTACTGCTAGTTCACTTTATTCTAGAAAAGTGGTATGTTCTAAAGGTAGTAATAATAACAATAAACACATATGCCATCTCTCCCTATTACATTTTTTTTCTCCTTGCTTGCTTACAAGCCAAAGGCTACATGTGCATATTACGTTATTTCACAAGATCTGTAACTGAGCAAGGTAATAAGTAAAAACATTCTAGCAAAGGGAGACAGAGAGAGAGAGAGAGATAGAAAACGAGAGAATGGAAACATTAGGGAATAATCCTCTTCTTCATTTTGGTTTAGGTGAATAACAGCATCGCAAGAAAATTATCATTATCATCCTTTATGGATATATCAACCAAGACAGACATGTCTGTTCATCCATGTACGCAGGCGAGGTAAGAAAGCAAAGAAAATTATTGAAGATTCAAAATGAGCTTTTTTCTCTTTTTCTGATGGAGTTGCTTATTATTGCTGCTGTTGACTGCAAGCAAGGCTCATTCTTATATGTTTCACCCTTCCTCCTTTTTCCATAAGATTATATTAAATTTTCTTTTATCAGTGTAGCAAGTATGCTACTTAAATGTGTGTACGGCGGCTGTGCAGGTATTCATCCATAAAAATATATTTTTTACCTTTTCTTTGTTGTCCATTGGTAAAGTTATACTCGACAGACTTTTGGATTTTACGTGTTACTTAATGGAACAAATAGGAAGGAACCAGGTAATATTCTACCGATGGCCATATTATTGACGATGGTGATGATGAGCTGTAGGAATAAGGGAGGAGGAAATAGCTGACTGGCTGGATTGGATGTTTGCTGGTGAGGTGGAAGATAATGATAATGACGACCATGGCACTGGCAAGTTATTTTATGGAAAGGAAAAAAGCTGACTGACTGAGAGGAACTCACTCATTGTTCGTCGTCGTGGTCGTTAATGATGACTTGGTCTAGGGTATATCAATTTTCTTCCAGGTCCCCTGAGGCGATGTTTCCGAGAGAGAGAGAGGTAGATAAATGGGAAGAACAATCAGAATGGCTGATGGTGATTACCTATGATGATGAGTGCTTTTTCTGATGATGATGATGAAGACGACTGCCCGCTTGCAAAGATGAGGATGCTATTATTAAAGTTATTCAGTGATTATATTTTTGAAGTAAAATTTAAACATGAGTATGTTATCTACTCTAGTGTCATCATCAGCCAGCTCATCTCATGAATTTGTATTCTATTTCTGGTTTCTTTATTATTATTATTTTCGTCAAAACTCTGATTCTAGCAACTTCATGGACAATTTCCCCTTCCTTTTGTCGGTCCACCTTGATAATGAGAATTTTTCCAGTGTTTTGCTCACACTGTGGATAATGTATGCAGAGAAAAATAAATAAATGCAAGTCTGCACGTTTTTTTTCTAAATGAAAGAGTTGGTTCCGACGACGATGAGGATTGAGAAAGACCAACATGCAGACTAGTCCACGACTTACTACAAACATTTGTTTAAAAAGGTACAACTGAATACTAATTTACGTAATCTTTCAACATTTTTATTATTTTCATTTTGTTTCACTTTATTTATTATGCATGCAAACAAATAATAAGTTTGTCGACATCTTCTTCCTCTTCTTCTTCTTCAAATGCTGCAACCAAGCATGTGTGTATAAGGTTTAAATTTTAGTTTGCCATGATTCATGATGGCGATGGCAAGAGCAAAATTGCGTATACATTTTATTCATTAAATAATACAACCTTTGAGCTTGAACGAAAAAAAAACATGTATGTATGCAGCAGAGCTGTCGTTACTTTAATCTACTCACTCGAGGAAAAAAGAACCGAGCAAACAAAGAGCAACAAAGATAAAAAAAAAATATCCGGGCTCATTAGAAAACCTCTCATTGGTCTTAGTGTAGCAACAAGCCAGGCCAACCTGACTCTGGTCTATACTATACACCAACTCATCTTACACATCGATGCCTTTTTGCTTTGTCTGCTGTTGTAAATTGCGCTTAAAGTGAGTAAATATATACGAACGAACGAACGATCAACGAACACAATTGATACAAAACAGTGATTGTGCGATCATTATTATTACTATTCTCTCCTCCTGTGTTAAAGGATGTATGTTAGGTATGCATATTTTATTTCATGAATGCATGCAAGCATTTAAGCAAAATGGTATATCCGTATCCAGTTTCAAATGCTGATTGCGATGGTATGGAGGGGTGGACGAGAAAGATCAAGTAGAAAATAAGTTATCTTAAAGCTGCCAGCAGCAGCAACAGCAGTTCTTGTTTTTTTAAAGTCGTTGTATTTATTGAAAAGATGTATAACAAGACCAAGGTGGATGCTTCGTCGTATTCTTATTATTCAGATCTTTAAACACGCAGCATGCCGGCTCAAACTCCATCTTTTCCGACATGACTGGTTTCATTCTTATGCAAAACTTTCATCCATCCACCAATTCCAACCATGATGATGTTATAAGAAAATTTTAGGTTTGTAGTTATTGTATGACCCTTTGTTTCTTCTGAACAGCACGACGTTGTTGTGGATGATGACGGTGATAATTTTTCTTGGCTTAATAATCCAAGAATGAAAGCTGTACGTACACAGTACACATGCATATAGATAAGCGTATTTAGTTTTTATCATGTTCATTATCCTACACTCCATGATGACTTTTTAGCTCATCACGACATTTCATGGGCTTTTTTAATTTAAATGTACACGATGCCTCATGCTTTTGCTGTACTGCAATAAAAAAAAAAAAATAATGTGCATCTGTCTGCATTTTACAATTATTAGGTTTTTAGCCAGTTAATTTCATCATCCGTATAGCAGTTACTCCTTTTCTCCTGCTGGGTATGGGGATGGTAGTCATTAGGATCGTCATCATTATCATCATCATCATGAGGTAAACAATGAACACATTGAACAAGCTACATATACACTGTGGAATTTACAATGTGATAGCATACTATAAAAAATACTATACTGAAAAAAAAAGACACGAGTTTACTTTGTTTTCCAGCTTAAGCTTTTTTCTAAATTCCTCGAATAATGTTGCCTTTCTTTCGAATTTTCTTTCGTCTCATTTTACTGATAATGCTAATGTATGTTCCCTCCTCACAGCTTCATCTACTAATTTGTATGCATTGCTTGGT
>JAHZMZ010001729.1:0-16429 GCA_027743805.1 Lepidocyrtoides sp. E14
GTGGTGTGATGACTATGACTGGCGACTGGTGAGAGAATGGAACTCAAAAGCATTTTTGATTCTCAAAAAATTCTCAACTTTCTCCGGTAACTCCTCTGCTTGCTGAAGATAATATTATATGAGTTAATGATGCACAGATTATAAAATGAAAACGGAAAAAATATAAATGTAGATAAGGTAGAAAAAAATCCTGTATGTAACGATTGTCCTTTATTGCGCGGAAATGTTTTCTTGACAAAATTGAAAAAATAAAATACAGTGTAGACTGTAGACAGCGATGCATGACACTTGTCATTTCAACGATAAAATTTAAATTTTAAAATGCAAAAAAATACAATTGTACGTATGACTGATCGATGCTTTATGGCAGAATCAATTCAGATTCAATGTTTTCCGAAATTAAATTCTTTTCATCTTCAGATTGAGACTGGGCACCAGGTTCGTCTTCGTCAATGAAAGAAAAGAGCCATTCCATTTTCAGCTGCTCCTCCTCTTTTAAAAACACTCCATCCGGTTCCAATGCAACAAAGTCGAACGGCAGCGGATCGTCCATGATAAAGTCCAAACTAGTTGCATTGCACGTGGAGTTTGCCAGCAGATGTCCTTGGCTTTGGGCTGATAAGCTGTCGTCACTCGTTACACTGGTTTCGTAAACAACAGGATGGTGAGCTGCGGCACTTATTGGGGGAGGTTCTTCCCCATTATTTCCCCTGCTACTGGAAGTATCGATGGGATTGAAATCTCTGATTTCTGTTGTTTGCTGTGGTGGAACCATGCCTCTCATTTTGAACACAACAACGTCAAAATGACCAACTAGAATATGATCTTGAAGCTCTTTCACATGGGAAAAAAATTGCGAACAAAAGATGCAGCCACCCGCATTGTCATTTCCTGGCAGTTTCCGGTATGATAGGAGAATGCGTTGTAGTTCAGAGGCAACTTGGTCATTAGTGATGTCTGGATTGGAAACGTACTTTTTGAACTCCTCTATTTTATGACATGTCAATACATGCACTCTGTGGTCATAATAATGGGGAAAATATTTTGCACAATACGCACAATTAAACTTGTTGGCTGCTGATGTACTGGCACCGGAAGTAGGAAGAGCTCGATCTTTGGTTATTGTGCAAGATGCTGGTGCGGATGTCATTGGTACGTTTTCTACAACTTTGACTGTTTGCGCTTTGTTGTTTTTTAGCTTGCAGTTGTACTTTTGGTGATACTTTAAGGTTCGCTTGGAAGCATATAGCATGTGGCATTGGTCACATAATAACGAGGAGAAGGAATGAACATTTCCATGAGCGGCGGTGACAGTGGGGTTTTCCGGATGAGTTGAACAACTTGTAGTAGTAGTAGTAGCAGTTGTAGTAATACCACGATTAGCGATCGTTTCCTTTTGAAGCGATAACAGCTTGGATGTCAAATCGCTATAATGAAATCGAAACATGTGAGCGTACACGTCTCCATCCGACGACATTTCCATTTTGCAAAATGGGCAGTTATAAATACTCTTTGAAGTAGAGCCAGTGCAATCAATTGTAAGCGATTTTACCACATCATTAAAAAGGAGGTAAACTATCGACTTGAATTCCACTGGCGACAGGGATCGGTCTTTTAGCGTTGTAAAAAATTGCTCACAATGGCTTCTCACAACGTGAGTTCGGAGCTTTGACTTTTCCGCAAACTTTTCGTCGCAATGAAGACAATCAAAGAGTGCTAGTGATGAGAATCCCTCTTTTTCCGGTTGGCATGTTGGATTTTCAATGTTACCTATGCAAAAATTAATGATGCATGAATATTAAATTTAAATGGATTGTACCTATGTAGTTATATAAAAAATAGTTACATTGTGATACTTTTTATGGTAGAACCGTATGCAGCACTCTGCGAATATGAAGGCATTGTTGACGAGGACGACGGTATTGTCTTTGGAACATATTTCAAGGAAGGCTGTGGCTGCTGGATATTTGAAGATGTCACTTTACTGCTAACCGGACACGAATTTACTGTGGAAGGCGATTTCAACACCACTACCGTATTACTTTTATTACAGACATTTGGCAACGAGCGAGAAATTTGCGATTCGACCACTGGGTGCATAGATTTGGTTTGTGTTAATGACTGCTTTGCTGCTAGTGAAGACGTCGGGTAGGATTGTGTATGTTTCGCTGATTTGTCTGGTATTGTCACTGGCTTTTGTAGTAGTGAAGAACTTTCTTCTCCATCACAAGGTCGCTTCCGTGAGTTTCCAATAAGGCTTTTACTAAAGTTGTCCAATTTGACCCTCGGAAGTGCATTCATGGTTTTTGACAGACCTATCAAATAAACAGGAGTTCATGTATGTATGTGTGTATATGGGGGAAGTCATTGATAACTAACTAATTCCTGAATAAGTATCAGCTTTTGTAATTTTACATTTTTCTTTTGTTTCCTTTCTCAATTGGTTGACCATTTCCGCTTCAATTGTGTCAAGAGGTTTACTCATTGCCCATCTCTTCAATTGGTACTTCAGATCTTGTTCATTGTCCGCTTTCATCATTTTCTCACAAATTATGTTTACACAAGAATGTAAATGCATTTTCACCAACTCCAATTCATGATGCAGTTTAGAGAACTTTCTAGTAACTGTTGCGCATTCCAAACATAACGGGACAATCACGTCATCTGACGTGACATTGTTTTTGCATTGTAATGAACTTTTAGGTTTCAGGACCTTTTGAAAGTTCATGTTCACATATTTGGACAAGCGTCTCAAAGACGTTAAATTGCAAAAAGGCCCGTCCTGGTTCATTCCATTTTCTTTAAAGATTTTACACTCAAAGGACGGCGGCGAATTCTCTTGTAAGCAGAAAAAACAGAACCCATTGGTTTCCACACAAAAATTGCTACTATTTCGGCTTTCCATTATGATGATGAGATAGGTGATCTGAGGAGAAAATTTTGTACGGAGAATTAAACCATGACTAATGCCATTTGCATGCTTTATTGGAGGACCTGACTTTTGCAGATTTTATAAGCTGTTTTCACTGAGACGCAGCTGGTTTTGTGCTTAACATCATTTTGGCTCCAGTTTCCTTTATGTAGTTTGTAGTGTTGGAACTTGGTGGTATTTCAGCTTCTAATACATGGATGCACGCATTTATGCTATTTATGTATGAGAAAAAAACTCACCCAACACCACCACACAGCAGCGTAGCGTCATACGTGTATGCATGCAGTGTATTTCCCAGTTTATGAAATATTTGAACCTAACCAAAGAGTTCACCATGATGTTTGGATTTGGAAGAAATAATGATATAATTGCGTGGATCACGATCATTAATAATGTTTCATTATATAATAGATCCTTACTCCTCTCTTATTTTCAAAACTCCATGGCCTTGTTACAACAAAGTCTCTCAATAATGTTTTATTCTCACACAACAAGACTTGCGAGCATCATCACGGTAATATAAAGCTTGGGTCTGTAGGAATTTCGGGGTTATCACAATAAATCTGATCACAGCCATTATTGATATTATCTCCTTCCCTCTTATTTGTTTCATCAAATCTATATGTAATTTCTTCCTTCAAGATAACCGTTTCGTTCACGTTGTTTACTTTTGTTTCTTCTTCTAATGGATCTTTCCTCTCATCACCGGGCATGTCATCCGTAGCCTTTTCAGGTTCAGTATTATTAATATGACTTGGTTGGTTTGCATTTGGATTTTTATCCTCCAAGATCTCTTTCAAATGAAGCACAACTTCATCAAAATGAGTTACAACAATGTGGTTCTCAATTTCTGTTGCTTGAGCAAACTCTTTTGGACAGTAATTGCAAAAGTGCAGTTTATTACAACCACTGTCGGATTGTTTGATGTGCTGCTGCAGAATTGTTTTTATTGCATCTTGTATTACTTTAAACTTTGTGCCAGGAGCAAACCTGGAGAACACCTGCAGACGATGAATTGTCAACAAATGAATTCGATAACTGAAGAAGAACCTGAATTTTTTGAGGCAGTGTTCACACTGAAAGCCATTTGCTGGTAATGTGACTGGTTCATGCTGAATTGACTTATGCTTCATTAACGTATTTTGATCAGAAAAGAATTTCTGACATGAATCACATCTTACTGTAGCGGATTTGTTAAAACTGCGTAAGGATTTTGATGATGAAGTTGTCGGCATTGTAATAGTCTCCGATAGAGCTCCGGATGCTGGAACACATAAGCTGGCTTTGCATTCTAATCGAGTATGTTTAGTCCAAGCTGCTCTGTTAGCCAACGTTAAGTCACATGAAGGGCACGTTGTCGTGTTAATATCCGGTTGAGCAGATCCTTTACGTTTACATAGTTTTTTTGGACCAAGCTTTGGCAGTACTGCTGCAGCATCCAGCTCTTCGGCAGCGTCAATCAAAGTTGTCGACTTTATAACCTTTTTTATTCCTATACTTTGCACCGTTTCCTTCTGAACGCCACTATCTCTGGTCAGTAGTTTTGCATGCTTCTCTAATATTTCAAGGTCCGGATTCTTCTGCACTTTCAAAAGCTTTAGCCTAACTTCATCATAGTGAGCCTGAACGATATGAGCTCGTAACGTTGTTCTATGCATATAATGTTTACTGCAATGAGTACAATGATACCTAATTGAAAAAAACAGTAAACACGGTTTCATAAATTGTTTAATAAGCAGGATTACACACAAAATTACATTGTGTACTTATCTAACCAAACGTACCTCTTGTTGCTGCTTTTTCTCGAGCACTCTATTTCTGCTTTGGGGAGATTTTGAACTTTTTGATCATTAAGTAGTATCAAGTCCACAGCTGCTTTAAAAAGGTTTCTTGGCAGATTTGGGTCCTTCAATGACATAAAAGGTTGCGCAAAATGTTTAGTAATCGTGTGAACACGAAGTTTGTTACTGTTCGAGAAAGCCAGTCGACAGTGCATGCATTCATGTGGTTTGACTGGCCAATGTGCCAATGACTTATTGTGATGAGCTAAGTTTGGAACATATTTGTCACATTGCTTGCAATAAAACAACTTGCGGCCCTTTGGACCCCGAATCGGGTTATTCAGGTTTTGATTTCTTGGCGTTCTTGGTGTCCTCTCCTCATCGTCACTGTCAATTTGATCGATATCGTCATCCTCGTTGTAGGCAGGAGCCATGTTGGCATCCTCCAATTGGTTACAAGTATTCACAAGAATTTGATTACCAAGTTCAGTGACGTTTCCCAAGTCGGATGAATAGTCGCTCGTACCCTCTACAAGGGAGTTTGGAAAATCTGAAAGCCCTGACAAGCTGTCTGGATCCACAGAATTTGAAACTAAATCATTTTCTACTGAGTCTGGATAGTCCCTGCTTTCCAGTTTCTGAATTTGAACCCTTGGCACCGTCTTTTGAACAAATGATAAGCCTGCAATTCAAAAACGAGCGTAACGACCATTTCAATCAAATTTAAAAATTAACAAATAGAAAAATATACATGTACATATATATCTTGTTCTTGTTCACGTTCATACTTTTTTCAGCCATTTCTCTTCTCAAATTCTCAACGATTTCAATCTGTGGAAGCTCTAAAGGATTGTTTGCTTTCATTCTTCTCCTATATTCATGCAGCCGCTTATCATCGCTTTCTCCCTCTGTCACCTTATCCCGAAAAGTTTGAATACAACAAGTTAGCTGCATTTGAATCACTTCCAACTGACGAAACAAGCTTGAAAACTTTTCAAACTTCCCCGAACAATTTCTACAAAGCGACACTAATAACTCTGACTTTTCAAGAATTTCCGTGGAGTGGAATGGAATGCTTGTAGTGAAAACTTTCTTGTTATTCATTTTCAAACAACGAGAAAGAGGTTCAAACGACCAAAGTTTAGGGACATTGTTGGGTACAGATGAGAAAAACCCGTTATTCCCAACGCCATCTTGCACGGTAGAAGTTTCTTGCAAGCAAATGAAGCACAGTCCCTTTGTGTCAAGGAAAACGTGTTACAACTACATAAAAATTATAACAACTTTTCTACTCGCCAGTCACATTAGCACCTCAAAATACCGCTATTTTAGTTTTAATTTTTCATCATGGATTACGTATGAGCTCTATTTGTTTGTAGTACAATTTTTTGGTTAATATTGCCAAACAATTATTATTTTATTGTAGTCAAAGAATGCACAACTTCTTTTCTCTACTTTTTCTGAGTACGTCTCTAGTCAGTCTTCCTGCTGAACTACATAATATAAGAACCCACATGTATAATGTGTACACATAACATAGTCGGTTCAGCTCCGGCTCTCATGTCTTCAATAAAGGTTTTTTCTTCATTCACTTAATGGAGCCATGCATTTTTCTTCAAAAACTCAGCATCATCATCGGCTGATTTATCACAAATGTGCTTTTTGTCTTTCTCTCCCAATAAGTTTTCATTTTTCATGCATAAAAACCTTTTCTTTTTTAAAATGATTAAGACAAACGAGACGAATACTATTAGCTGAGTGTGAAACCCAGTTACACATTTAAATGCAAGAATGATATTGTAATATGTAATAACAAGTAAATATGTATGATGTCACAGTACTTTTTACAACAAACATGTTTGCACAAATGCCATTTAATGTTTTTGAAATGTAAAGTGTTCAGAATTTTATTCACTATTATTACATTAAATTGGAAAAATTCTTGATAACAGTAACAAAATTGTTTTATGTATGTTCCACACAGGAATCATTACTTACGTATAATGATGTTTTCACGATAAAATGTAGGTATAAAGATGCATTATTAAATATATCCTATATAATTATTGTTAGAGTAATGCCTAAGAAAAATATTTGTAACTTGCGATAATAAGCTAAATAGACATAATAGTATATATCTATGTATGTATGTATGTATGACAGAATGGAGCGTGGAAGTAATAATTATTACCTCCAATATTGACAGTCCAGTCACATTTTACGTTACACAATTGGTCAAGACAAAATATGCTTTTTAAAATAACTACTTACGATTTTTCCCTTGTTAGTTTGAATTTTACATTTTACAAACTAATCAGGATGGGAAATTAGTACTTCCAGACTTTCGCTTGCATCTTTATCTCCATGAAATGTTAGAAAGCTGCCGTCCTCATCATCTTCGTATTGATAATCCCCTAACTCCCCATCATCGTAAGGAATACCACTGAAGAAGTTCAGACCTTCCCCACCATCCTCCTCATAACGATCCAAATCTGGTAGTTCCAATTCACTACTGCCGCCAAGACCTCCGTTCTTCACGCCAAGTTTATGTATTGCAACCTTCAATTTTATCACAACTTCATCAAAATGAGTTACGAGTACATGGCTTTGTAACTTTCGTAATTGTGTGATTTCCTTCTTGCAAAGTGAGCATTGGAAAAGGCCATTGGGTAGCTTTGTGTACTTTCCAGTGATTCCTTTAATCACAGTTTCTATTTCAGCAGCAGTGGTATTTGGGGGAAGATATTTGTGGAACACTTGATAGCGATGAAATGAAAGTACGTGAGAACGCTGACTGTAGTAAGAGCAAAAGCTACGACCGCAGTGCTCGCAATTATAAATGGATTCCCTTGAAGCGGCAGTGGCACAATTGCCTTGATGCAGAGTCTTATGCTTGGTAAGTGCATGCAGATCTTCAAAATATTTAGAGCAAAAAGTGCATTTCATTTTTAGCGGAATCATGCTGTCAGAAGTGTTCGATTTTTGAACTGCTCCATGATTCCGTGCCACTTTTACTTTGACGTGAACTTTCATGTGTGAGTTAAGCTCTTGTCCAGTTTGGAACTGCTGTCCACAATGACCGCAAACGGTGCAGGTTTCTCCCCCCTCTTGAATCTGAACCATATACTGGGCGATATCACCAGATTCATAGCTAAGCACATCCTTTTGAAGATGAAGAACAGCCGTTGACAAAACGTCATAGTGCCTTTGGACAATGTGATCCTCAATGGCATACTTTTGAGTGTAGTCCTTCTTACATATGAAGCAACGGTGGGATTGATGTGACAATCCCAAACCTTCGTTAATTTGAACAATGCTTTGTACGATTTTGTCCAAAGCCACTTTAAATTGCTCCTCCGTCAACGTTGCATCCTTAAAATTTGCAAAGAGAAATTGCCGGTGGTATCTCAAAGCATGACTGCGCAAATTGGAGGTGTCGCGGAAATGTTGTTCACAGAAAGGACATGCAAAGGGTTTTTCACCGGTATGGCGTCGCTGGTGGAGCTCAAGATTCTTCAAGCTTACGACTACCTTGTTACAGATTTTGCATTGATACTTGCTATTAAAGGTAGTACCTTTACTGTCTAGTCCTTGTTCGACTTCTCCATTTTCCCAACTACTTTCATCAAAACATTGCTCGAGCTTGGAAACATTTTGTTCCTTGATACTATGCTTGTAGCTTTCAGGGTCAGAATTGTACTTCATCATAAGCTCCTCAGGATCGGCGTCTTCATCAACTCTCATTGTTTCATCCTCATCAGACATATTTTCTGTTCCAAAAAATATTGAAATAGTTTTATACATTTTTGTCAATACTCGATAATACGGCGAGGCAAAAATAGTTTAAATACCTTCCATTCCATTGTCACTGCTGTCCGTATTTTCTTGAAAATCTCCACCGTTGGGATTTTCTTCTGCTTCCGGCACAAATCCCAACTCCTCGTGGATAGTCAATATTGACTCCTCCACCGCGGATTTCTTCTTTGACAGTGCTTTATTCTTCAATCTTGCTTTCTCTACATGGTAGACGCCTATTTCATAATAAAAACAGCAATACGTTTTTTACTACATGATGTACTCTGTAGTGCATGATGAAAAAATTTAGTTAAAAACATACATTTTTGCATTGCTTCCTTTCTAAACATGTCTGGAATGCTTTTCTTGATCAGGTCTGCAGAGGCTTTCCCTTGAAGTCCCGTTATCTTTTGCTGATAATGTCTACTCCTTATCACATTACTTTCTGCATTAATCATCACCTCCAGCATTGACTGAAGGCAGGAGTTTAATCGCTTTTGGATTGTCTCCATTTCGTCATGCAAATCGCAAAACTTGTTTCTCAAATCCTTACAGCTACGGCAAAGAGTCACATTGATGTCTACTGCCGCCGCAGAGTCATCCATGCACCCATCCTTTTGAAATATATTCAGGTTGGTGATGTTAAATATCTTTCGAAAGTTCAGATTCACATATGTGTGCAAGCTTTGAATAGACAGTTCCTCCGCGCTAGTCTTTGTGTCATCAGCCAAACACATTATACAGAGCCCTTTCGTGGGCACAGTAAATGTGTACTGTTCCATTGTCAGAGACACCTGTTGAATAAATCACAATAAAATGAAAAAGACTAGTAACGCTAACTTGTAGAAAATTCAGAAAACCAAGTATCAAGACTAATGTTTCCTCATTTCCAATTTTGGAAGTTCCAAAATGATATTAGAGCTGTGTATATGTTGGCTGAGTAAAATATGCTGTGTGTGGTGGTGTGCATTGATAATTGATATGATAGTATCTCATAATGGAATTTCCATCCTTAAAATGATGGGTCCCAAAATTGAACTTACAAATCCAATGGATCGAACGGAAAGATGAAGAGACAATTCGAAAAAATTGGGAATAAAAGGCACTATATTTTCTGGAATGTTGACTTGGATTGTTTTCTTGCGCAATTTTCACTGCTCCCATACAGCAGGAAAACTTTTTATGTATTTCAGTCAGCTAATGATGCTGAGGAGGAGATGAGATGAGCTGCTGCTGTAGTAAGAGACAGGAGTCGAAATGAACGAATTTATTACGATTTAACCACGTACCTACCCACGTAATTCTTCAAACAAAAGCATGTTGTGGACTGGTGGTGGTGCAAAGAAATATTTATTACGTTGCTTGTGTAGAGGAAACACACTTTTTGTTTCGTTCGTTGCTCACCACCACTAGTCCACATTCCACATTGCGTTTTCCACCACATCTCTTGGTCATGGCGTGGCATATGGCCATAGCCAGTGGCAGTCACAAAATGAGAACAATGGGAAAAGTGCGGGGCTGTTCTAATTTTTTAAGGATGATTTCATTTTTCTAATATATGCGCGCAACATTGCACAGATAACTGTCTGTCTTAATAGTGCCTGTCGCATCACCCCAACTTAAATTTCTTAAATGAAATAATATGTATCTTGATGGAAAAATCCATTCACGCATAAAAGGAACATGTAGAAAAATAAATTTAATGCTGGGTGAAAAAGGGTATTTATGATTGACATTAGTTCAGCCACTGTATTTTTTTTCGAAATGGTACCGTTTTTATTTATTAGAGACTAATATTTGAAATTTGGACCTGAATTTGAGGTTCAGCTTCCACCATGTAATTACATTTAAGCACTTAAATTTGCACGACCGAATACAATAAAATTGTAGTCGAAAGCTTAACAAAAATAAATCATTTCCTCCAAAATCGTCTCAAAATTCATCTAATTAACAATAAAATTTTATTCTTTTACCAACATGTATAAATAAATCTAAGTCCTATGTTGAAGATAGAGATGCTTCCCAAAATAGTTTGTGAGAATCGTGAAATATTGAAACACTAAAAAAAATACATACATAATTGAAATATTTACGTTGTTTGTACTTTTTGAGATCAGTCTGGCAGCACACTTTCGACGACAATATTATTCTCCAATTTGATGGCACCATCAGTGGTGCTTTCTACTTGTTGAGGTCGATTCAGCTCTTCTACTTCTAACACTGCCGATTTTAACCTGCTCACGACTTCCTGAAAATGGTTGACCAAAATGTGGTTTTGCAAAATGGTTGCAACAGAGCCTGTATATTCCCTATTACAAAATTTGCATGCGTGAGACTGATCTGTTGACACCATGTTTTGTTTTAAAATAAGGTTTATTCCATTGTTAATAGCCTCCAACGTTGAATTTGGAGCAAACTTGGAATACATTTCAAATCTGTGCATTGTGAGCATATGAAGACGTTGGCTGTAATGAAATTTGAATTTCTTTCCACAATACTGGCATTTGAACGTGGTAGTTGCTGCTGGCTCGGTTGAAGCAAGTTTTAAAGCTGTTCCATGCTTTAAGGTCTTGTGCCGTTTCAAGTCACCTTGAGTCCCAAAGGTCGACAAGCAAGTTCCACATTTCCATTTAATGATATGTGTGTTGGAATTTTTTGTTGCTCCTGACCCTGATGTTGATGATTCAGGAGCGGCGCCTGTTTGGTCAATGTTTATGTTCGGAATAGTCTCCGCTGTAGCTCCAGCTTTGGCGCAACCATTTGCCAAATGTCTGCTCAAAATTGATGGTGATCTAAAAGAGAGTTCACAGTTACCGCAAGACAATCGTTTCCGTTTCACGGTTTCCTCCGTGAATTCATTGTGAGAAGAATTATTTCCTATGCCCAGTCGCTGAATCTCCATAAGTTTCGAACCAATTTCGTTAAAATGATGATTAACCATGTGAGCTTCCACATCAATTTTATGTCTGCAATACTTTGTACAATAAAGACATTTGAACGACTTGTTGTTGTCGTTTTCACCCTCCTCCTGATCCATCTTTTTAATCTGTTCAAAAGTGACATTGATCGCTTGTTGGAAAATTTCATTTGATACGGCTGGGTAACGGAACTGGGAAAAAAGTTCTTTTCGATGATACTTTAAAATGTGAATACGTCGATTTCCGGCTGACCTGAATGCCTGATTGCAATGCGGACAAGAAATTGGTTTGACGCCAGCATGTATACGTGCGTGTACAGCTAAATTTTCAGGATTTGATGATTCAAATATTTTTCCACAAAGCTTGCAATGGCTACTCCCGTCAGAAAATTTTTTCCAGGTGTCATTATCAAAGACGACGCTGGAACTGGAAGGACCCTGGGACTGGCTGTGGCTATTTCCAATCCCAAATTCTTGCAAGTCAAACTCGAAATCATTTGTGAAATTTTGAAGTGCACAGAATGTAGGCGACGGATGTTGTTTATTTGGGACTGAACATTGTTCCTCAGCATTAGTAGCTAGTTGCTGCAAAGAACTTTGAGACGGTAGAATTTCATTCTGAAAGGAGGTACTTGAAGAATATGAAGAAGAAGTCGTTGAAAATATTCGTCCACTGGCTCCGGTGACTGAACTGATAATCAACTGTGACTCAGTTTCCTTTACAGTTTCTTCCTCATCATCAGAATCCTCCAGGTCAACAACAAGTACGTCCTTCTTCTGGCAAGGACTAACAATGCTAGTTGTGCTGCTTACTCGGGAACTTTCTTTTTGTGATACTGGGGTGACTATGACCGTGTTCTTTGAGGGAGTTGAAGTTGAAGACAATGGTGATAATCCTGGTACCGGCAACGAAACCCTTGAAATGTTGGAGGTTTCGCCAGGAGCTGGAATTATTTTCGAGCCTAAAGAAGTAATATTTCTTTTTTAATTAAACTCTATTAAATTTAGACTTATAATTATAAATAATATTATTTTTGAATGTGAATATCACATCCTGTCGTTCTGTATTTTTGTGATTACACTTTTCAATAGTTTCCTTCCTCAGATTTTCTGCAATGCTCGCCTGAATCAGTTCCAAAGGATTTGCTGACACGGTTATTCGATGGCGGTACTCTTTCAACAGTTTAGGATTCTTGTTTGCCTCTAGCATCACTTGATTGATTTGTCCAACACAGGTATTCACGCGTTTCCTAACAAGCTCAAGATCTTTGTGCAACTTTACAAATTTATTGGCCATAGTGGAACAATTATCGCAAAGAGAGACCAGGATTTCAGAATCCCCAAGGATGGAAACTGAAGTTATTGGAAATGAAATCTTATACACATTTTTTAAATCTAACTGTAAATATTTCGACAGCCTCTGGAAAGAGTACATAGAAGTGGCAGGCGTAGAACATTCCGGGTTACAGTACTTCAGACACATGAAGCAACTGTCCTTGGTGTCGACAGTAAAATTTTTTGCAGTTAACGAAGCCATTTATTATCGTAGTTAAAAAATAATTATATGCTTAATTCACTCCTTACCCCAAGTTTCCACTTTCATTGCAAACTTACTATTCTTCAATAGTTATCAATAGCAGCTCAGCTAAAAGCCAGTATTAATGCATATCTGAATATTATGCATATTATGTCAATTTACAACGTGAAAAGGGATATTATTTACTCCCTCTTGCACATAATGATAGTTGCTCACAGTAAAAAGTATACATTGTCAAATCCGTCAAACTAAGCATGTTTTGTGTTCTGCAGCTGTATGGTCCCTAAATTGTTTACTTGCTGCCAGCCCATATGCATACATTCTGATGTGAAAGTCTGAATGAATTAGGGGTACTCTGAAATAAGAAACACTCTTTTGGGGAACAACGAACATAATATACATGTAGCAAAAGCTTCAGCTTTTTGCGAGTAAAAAATTACCCTATAAATACACTCATCATATTTACATTCATTCATATCTGACACTAAATTTTCAGCTAAAGTACATGAAAATTCGTTGGGAAAATTCAGGTTAGTTTCAGGAGAAATTTATGTAAAATCTAAATGCTTTGCATTGTTGAAGTTACACTCAACTCACTCAGGAATAATAACAACCACTGACAACTTGCCAGGTAATATGAGTCACTAAAAACCACAAAAATTATGAATGGAGAACAAACTACTGGCTAATAATATGACTATCTCAGTAATGAATTTTATGAGTACAATTCAATTGAAATCTACATAAACAAAATGCAAGTACGAATGTTAAGAAATTCAACAGCTATTAACGTACCAACTATATGTACCTTGCCTATTATGCATTTCACCATAATGTGTTTCAATTGTAAAAACGGTTGGCCTTGTTTTTTTTATTATTTATTATAGTGAATTAAAATAATACGTGCCAAATGTGTCTGTTGTTTTCTACGAATACTGAATGGTACAATAGACTATATTTTTAATTGATATTCAGTATTACATGCTAAGTCTGAAATTTCTGAGCTCAGTCCATGAGCCTCAGTTTACAATTTTGTAATAATTGTGATGTTACACCTATATTTCATACAAGACCATTAAAATTTAGGTAGAATTTTTTACATGCCGGAGAAAACATGGTAAGATTACAATAAAAATGTTAAAATTTACAATTTAATGAAATTAATCTATGCATACTTTGTAAAAACGTACTTTCTCATGTCATTTGATACTTGAGTTTTCCATCTTACCTTTACTATAAATAAGCTTTCTATTGTTTAAAAAAGATTACAAAGCTGATGTACTTTCGACCAGACAAATGTTTTGTAAACGAGGAGGACCTCAACGAGAAATACGTTTGCCTTGCCAGAGATGAGTTCACTGGTGGAGAAAGTCTCATAACGGTTCCAATTTACTTAACAGTATTCCAGCATCACATTCCAAAAGCCTGCTTAAAATCGACAAAGTCCAAACAACGTAGTCATCATAATAAGAGTCGACTTTCCTCGTCTCAATTTCTGGAGAAACTTTGTTTCTATTTAATAGGGAGTAAACAGGCACCACCATTGGGTGTTTTGTTAGAGAATGTTCAAAATATTGATAGAATTGAGTTTAGAGGACACATTGGTTTTGAAACTCCAATTTTTGAAATATTAAGCCAACTGCCAGCTCTCAGAAAGGTGAGCTTTTTCATCAATATCTGCAAACAGGGAATTTTCATTCTTGATTACAAAAATGTCATGAAGGAGCAAGGAGAAACTTCTGGGGCTTCAAAAAACTTGTTGGTAACGAATTTGAAGATGGAGTTTGTGAAATGCTCGACATCTTCTTGCTGTTGTAAAACCGTTGAAAACAAATTAGCTAAAAATGACGAAAAATTAAGCAATCATATCATTAGTGAAGACGAAGATTGTCGTTTGCATAATGCGGATAAGTCGACCAACAGTGAACGACTGAGGATGATGATATTTCGTCTACTGCCCCGTATGGTAAAACAGTGTCCAAACATAAAACAACTCAGCATGAATGTGCCAAACTATAAAGGACTGAGGGAAATGATTGAAAATTCTATGGAGGAACTGAGTAGTTTGAAACCCACAAGTGTCTCTTGCGTCAATGAAGAAGTACATACTTTTTTGTATGGAGTGGGACAACCGGAACAGGTATTGCGGATTGAATTTAATATACGCTACATACCTACATATGGTACATACTTGGCTACTAATATTAGCTTATTTTTCTCACTCAAAAGATATTAGTTCAAAAAAAGATGGACAACGTGAACTCAGCTATTGACGCTCTTCTTCCAACTCCACCCCAGGAGACAGAACTATGTGGAAATTGGACTTACCTGGGTCCTAAAATTGAAGCCAGTATTGTTGTAGACAATCAAGATGAAGGCCCTAAATATAAGGCATGTGTGTAAATACAGAATCTGTATATGAAAATAGAATGCAGATATTTGTCTCGTAAAAAAAAGTATTTTAAAATTTTTTTTTGTAATTTTAGCAGTGCAATGCCAATGAAACGGAACTGACACCATGTCTGATTGACATGAGTAAATTGCTTGGCTCAATGCTTGGAATTCCTACCTCGACCTTGCCACCAATACCATCTCCTATTCCTTCCGAAGACCCAAACGGTGTCTGTAGCAATAACCGTAATCCGAATGATGAACCACAAAACATTAATGATTCGCAATCGCAGCAACCCACACAACACAGTACCATCACCACTTCCACTAGCATTGAAATGAATCCCAAAGAAAAGGTTAAACTATCGTCAAATTGTTCATTGAACTCAGACGACAACCCTAATCAACAGATATCTCCAGTGTCGTCCTCTTCAGCAGCATCAGTGGAAGTCATTACGTACGCTGCAGCGGCTGCCTCAGCTGCAGCGACGAATACAACATCTACCTCAACGTCAAACAGCAGCCACTATCGGCCTCATCGTTACCATCATCACCGACCTGGTGGCAATGATCCTCATCAGAATCACAAATTTCATCATCATCATTATCACCATACTAATGAAGGCTCCAGAAGAACCTTCTTGCGAGGTGAAGAAGGGCCTGTAGCAAATGCTGAAAGAGAATCCACTGGTAGAAATAGTAGCAACACGACGAAACCTTCCACATTATTGCTGACCTAGGAAAACCAGTCTTCGCTTCTTCGTCAGGATGCATATCACCCCACAAAAAATGTGGATAAAATATACTGACAAAGCAAATGCAATGCAATTATTGACCATTGTATTATAGGCTTTGATTTCTTTAAATCATGGGATAGTATTTCCATCATCTATTTATGTTGAGTTAAGTAATGAAATTCATTACGCATTATTAATTAACTTGAATTTATGTAACTGGTGGACGGTGGTGTAGTCGAAAGACGCACTCGTCTATTCTACAATTCGCACTTGGCACACGCTCATTAAATATCCTTTTGTAAATGTGCTAAAAATATGCCTCTCTTATTTGAATTTGGA
>JAHZMZ010001730.1:0-23999 GCA_027743805.1 Lepidocyrtoides sp. E14
AAATCAACCCCGTGATTTTCCTCGGGCCTTCTGAGTAACAAACTTCATGCCAGCAGCATAGTATTCCATAGTGATTCTTTATATTCAAAGAACTTTGGTATGTACTACTGTAGTGTGCACTGTTTGCTTAAAACAGTTTCAGTCTAGCCTGCTCTAGATCGTTTTCTTGTGAAAGCCAAGAAAACGAGCAAAAATATACAATGTCAAAATGACAGTTTGAAAAGGAACAGGGAGATGATGGTTTTTTTATTTAATGAAAAAAGAGCGGAAACGGCAAAAAGAATGTTTAAATGTTTGTATTTTGAAAAGATCCCTTTTACCTGTACCAAAAGTATCAAGTTATATCAGTTTTTATGGCGGTTTCAACAAAAAAAATATACCTGGCGAATAATTTTCATTCCATTATTATCAGTAGGTAGGGCTGTTTTAAAACATGATCTCTCTCTTCAGATCTTGGTAGCTCATTATTACAACAAAATATTTATTTTTCGAGGAGTAGACAGGCAGGCGGGTAAGATTACATTTCAGTTTTGTTGAATCAGTTGAAATGTCTTACATGTCTACAGTGATGCTTCAACAACAACGTAATAATGTGACATGCTCTTCTCCTTTATCTGAATTTAGTTCTGTTTCCATTGAAACATGTGAAACTTTGTTCATTTTAGAATTTTCCGAAAAAAACATTCAAGATGGTAAGAGGGTGGATGGTGGTGGATAATTCTGAAGGTGAAAATGCCGAAAGCAGACGCATAGTGATGATGATGATGATGATGGTAATGCCGGCATAGAATTCTGAAACACTTTACTAATTTGACTTGCATCACCACCACCACTAATGCAGTAAAGTACACAAATCTTACTTCATTCGTGTCGCTACCACTGTGTCCTTTCCCCAAAAAAATGTAAAAACCTTCAATCCGCCTTTTTTGAATAAATAATGAAAAAACTAAAACCGTTTTGTGTGGGGTCGAAAGGAGAAAAAAACAGTAAATGGAAGGTTCCAACTGGAATTTCTTTTACAACCACGCATGTATTTTTTTGCCAAGAGAGAGAGAGAGAGAGAGAGACCTACACAACACACGCACGTCATCATCATCATCATCGTTTGTTGTTCTGTTAAAGGACTGTGTGTATGGAGTGTTTTGTAACCGCACTTTTACATATGCATGAGTACCGTGTTTTGCTTTTGGCAATAAAAGTGTTATTTTAGCTTCCTCTCTTTTCTACCAACCAAAACACTCGTGTGGTTCGTTTTCTGGAGAGAAATCTTTTTGAGAGGAATAAATTCCCTTTTTCTGTAGGATGATGATGATAGGGCGTTTCAAAGGTACAGGTAGAAAATTCATTTTAAACCGGAGCAAGGACACCGGAGGAAGCCATCAGCACTCAGTCACTGAAAAAAGGCATGCCAGCATGCCTACATACCTATGTGCATGTGGTGTAGGCATAAAATTGGCTAGATATCACTACTATTTGATATAGTTTACATGCACGAGCTACTCAAAAACCAGATATAAGCTTGTATGATGAAAGTTCATATGTCTGGGGAGTCTGCGAGAAGAAGGGGTTAATACATTTTGCATTAGGTTGGACTCACCCACTCAGAAGCAGTCTCTTTGGAGTGGCCTGAAGGAATATAATATTGTATTTTTTGGCAAAGAATAAAACGTCAAGGAAAGGTAAACACTAGAGACCTTTTTTGCATGGTTGCTTCATGTCTGGCTTGGCTTGGTTTTACCTGGCAGACCATGGCCTACCTGTTTTGTGGTGCCTGAAAAAACATTACTTTTGTTATAAAACAAAATATGCTTTTTGCATTTCACTGGAATTCCATAAATTGCGTCCTTCATATTTTTTCGCGGAAAATAAGCACATAGTGTGTAACATGCAAATAATCTACTCTCTAGTTAGTTAGTAGCACTCTCCAGTGACGACGATGGTCGCGGTGATGGTGGTGGCGACAGTGCAGCGCTGAAGGCAAATTGTAGATATATTCTCTAGTGGGTATTTTACTTCCCTTTCTCATTAAAAGTGGCCTAGGTGATGATGATGATAATGACGATTTTTTATTTCGTACCTATGCACTTTTTACTGGAACATAACGGAAGAATGAAACTGTGCAAAAGTCTTTGTAAGTTTTAATGCTTTTAAAATCTGGGATACTACTTTCCTGCAGTAAATTTATAGATTATAATGAACTTGTGGTGGCTAAATAAACAAAAAATATATACCTATCTGCATCTCAATGAAAATTTTCCTCTATGAATATACCCACATAACAGCACAAACTCATCTTCTAACTTTCAAAGAAAATTATTGTGTGTAGGATTTTGTTTGGTTTCGTAAATTTCTGCTAATTGTAAAGTAGGAGATGCTATTATGGGCTGATACTAAACATACAAAATCGCAAGTAAAATGCAAAAGGCATGTTAATGCAGTAGTAATGGTAACTGCAGTAGTTCAGTGCATTTAGCTGTGACGATATGAGGCAAAGAATGAGGAAGAGGATGAAAAGGAACACAAAAGAAGTTCCATATCCTTTGTTTCAATTGTGTTAAACTGTATGTGTGTGTGTGTGTGTGAAGAAGAATAAGAAGAAGAAGATAGAAGAGCGAGGACAAATTATGGTGGGGTAATAGTAATAATAATAGTAGACTTTAGTTTTTCTTGCATTGTTTTCCATTCACAAAAACACACACGACGTTTATTAGTGCATAATGTATTATTATTTTAGTATTTGAAAAGAATATAAAAAAACTCACAGTCACAATTTATGTTTGTACCTATGAACGAGTAAACACAGTGTTTTTGTGTAATAGTTGGCGGTGAAGCAGAAGAAGAAGAAGACAAGAGTCAGAGTTGAAAAGGAAGGGCTTTATATAAAATGTAGGTACAATACACTACTCAAGTCTTTTGTTTGTCTTACGAACGAACTATCATTATGATTATTGTCGTACGCATAAAGAGAAGCGTGGAGTTTCACTTTCTGTTGTAAAAACAACAATAAAAAATAATGCGTTATAATAGCTATGATTATTCCGACAATAATGATGATTGTATTTACAATAAAAATAGTGTTATGACATGGGACTGAACAAGTGCAATTTTTAAATTGACGTTGGCAATATCAGGTGAAAAATGCAAGTCTACAACAAACTCGTAAAAAATATATGCAAAAAGTTGCGAAATACAGGAAAAAAAATACATTTTTTATGACTGCATGCATCGCTGGTGGGAAGGAAGAAAATTATTTTTTTTGTGAGGGGGCAGATATTATGTTGATGTACAAAAATAGCCTGCAAATTTTTACGAACAGGTGTAAAAGGTAGAGCACAGCAGTGGAAACAGCTGCAAAATAATATTAAAGGGCAAAAGTATGTTGAGCTTTAAAAAGATGAGTAATTTTTTGAGAAAATTTTAAACAATTTTTTTCTGATTTTCAGTCTTTTTGTATATTATGCGCATATGTATCAAGTTGGTTGGGAATAACGATGATGAATGATGATGGTCTGAGTTGTGATTAGAAATGAGCGAGAGTGAGAAAAAATACGGTGAAGACGCATTAAGTTAGATGATGATGATGATGATCAACTTGGTGGTGGTAGTGCGAGCAGGTGCCTTGGCCTTGTTGGCTTAAATTGGACTCTTTTTGCTTGCTCATCATCATCGTGAAGAAGTTGTTGTAATCTTGTAGTGTAATCAATGTCGAATAAAAAAAAGTCATGCCTCGTGCGTCCACATCCTTTCCCTTGCTGGCTGATATCCGCTCGGCTGCGAAAAAGGAAAAGAGCTTTAGGTTTTAGTTTTAGTTGGACGGACCAACCGGTTGGTCGGTCAAATGTGTAACTGGTAATAGGCTTGTATTAAAACGAAATAAATACGCCGTCTGGTCCCATGTCTGACTCATTATTAAGCAAGAATTCTTAGCAAGAAAAAAAATGAAACAATAATTTTTCCTTAATGTGAATACATGGACTTCTCGGGAAGAATATAAAAATAAAAAACATTTTTTAAAGTAGAGACTAGAGAGTTTTGACTACTGTTATATGTTTTGTTACTACCCTGTAGAGTCCAGCCAGCAGCAGTTTGCTTTGCTCCTTGGTAAAAAAAGAAACATTGAATGTATTTTCAGCGTGTTATCCGGCAAACTCAAGTAGAATTGGCTTTCATTGGAGCATTAGTGCAGACTCTGGTAGAATTTTGATTAGAACTCGTGTCGGAAAAATAGAGTCAAGTTTTGCAGAGGTGCACCTTCACTACCGGTAGTCCAGCAGTTACCAGGAAAGAAAAGACAAATAGGAAAACTACATGTAGAGAGGAAACTGTATTTTATTTTATTTCGATACAATGCAATGTTACAGTGAAAGAGTCACATATTCTGATGCTCCAACCATACTTACTTTCTGGATAAACTTGAGTGTATCAGTATGTACATTGAACTTATTTGTCGTGATTTTTCATCGTGGGATCTAAGCGTAATTGTGTTAATTGTTGACGTTGTTAAACGACAATAAAATATTTAAAAAATTAAAAGTGGCTCTAAGATGCATTGGTTCTTCAGGAAAGTCTGTTTCATGTCCACAATGACAATCAATATAAGATGCATTCTCTAACTTCATCAAATTATCAAACACGACTAACCCATGCAACCAAAAAAATATCAGGACTGTTTTAATTTCTTCCTGTTATCAAAGAATTATGTTTGAAGCGAAAAAATAGTTCTCATGATGCATTCATCGTGGGCAAACTTGATCCTAATTGGGTACGTACGCATAGCTCTCTCTCCCCATTAGCGTCGTTCTCCGTCGTCTTCTATGAAGATTCTTTACTTTGTTTCTGACTGCTTGTTAGAATGAAAAGGAATTTAAGCAAAATATATTCCTAAGCTATATAATAGTATGCATGATTGGTACCTCTTCACATTTATTTATTATTACGTAGATGTGCCTATGCATGCATTTCCTGCTCTTTTAACACTCCTTCCCAAGAAGATTTTAAATGCTGATATAATATTACTGCGATTCTGCTGATACCGATGATTAAATGGATTGCAGCAGCTAAAGGAAAATGGGAGAAACGGAAGCTGTCTGCCATTCGTTTTCATTTCTGCGTATTTTAATTTAATGAAATACATTTTTCTGATATGTGGTGTTATCAAAAGACACAAGAAATGCAAGAGGTAACAGAAGCAAACACACACACACACAACAACAACAACAGTTTAATTGGAATATTATGCATATTTAATGAAAAATGGGTTGTGGTTAAGGTTGGACATTTTCCCTCTAATAATAAGCACTGAGGTTCTTGGCTCTTCTCGTCTAAAAAGAAAAAAAAGAGAAATGGTCCCGCACCAAACTCAACTCCATTTATTCCTTCTCGTGAGGCTTACGTGGTAAAAAGTGTCAGTGGTTAGACAGCCAGCCAAAAAACATTGTAGTATAAACATATAATATACCTACGTGTCTACATGCAGTTAAAAACCCAGAAGAGAGAAGGAGAAAAAAAAACGATTAAAATAAGCATAGGAGGAGGAGAAGAGTTTCTGTTGAAGAATGACTGGGATTTTACGGGAAAACTCTGCAAACTGATGCTAAAAACATAACAGTAAGATTGTTGCTGTTATGTGTGTGTATATATATTCTGTGTTCTGCTATTTCACCTTGATTTATCGTTTTATCGCCCGCTAAGCAAAATATATACTTTTGTAAAAACACTTTTTATTCCACTATTACGATTTGCTCTAGCCCCATTAATGAATATATAGGATGTTGCATGCACCAAATATGTATTATATTCTTTTCTGCCATGGCCTGCCTGAACTAGTAGTGGTAGTAAACCATTCAAGCTTTTGACTTTCTGCCGTTGTGATAAGACTCGGGTATTAAACTCGTAACTCAGCAAAAAAAATATCTTTTAATAATAATAATATGCTTACCAACTAAAACTGTTGTGGTTTGGTTATGCCTTTTAGTATTTAATATGACTTGCTATTTGTGTAGGAGAGGCACTCTCTCTCTCTCTTTTTCTCTCTCTACTTCTCTTAAGGCCTTCCTGTTTCCTCCTTTTTCGTATCGTATCGTCTATAAATGTGTACTTTTAATTCATAATGTGAAATCATAATGATATTCCTCCACTCTATACCTCCTCCTTCACTTCACTACCCACCATCTACCATCATCATCAAACCATGTGATATCTCTTAATCTCGCTTTTCCAACCGACCAAGCAGGAAGGAATGAGCCAACCTATGAAATACATACACATATCAACCTACAAACTTGCTGCAAGGCTAACTTACTACAAACTACAAATAAAGCAATATTATTATTATTACGCTTTGGCTTTTCTTCTGTTTCTGTCTGTCTTGTCTACTCCAACTCGATCCTGCATTCATTTTACCTTCTCCTCTCTCTCTCCTTCTTCTTTCTGAGCGAGTCTCAGCTTCTCCACTGATGCGTGTCTTGTGTTTCAATTCAACACAGAATGTTTCTTTTTCCTCCCTCATACACACACTCTCTCACCGTCCAACTCTCATTCAGTCAGTTATGTACCTATGTACATCTTTTAGTTTCTGTACAATACAGGATCGGGATACAAAGAAGTAGACGAAGAAGCAACAAGAAAAACAATAAAGCAAAAGCAAACAAGACGAATGATTCCCTAGCACAGCAACTTCCTCTCCGTGAAACGATCCGTGTTTAAGTTGAGTTGCGTAAAAAGCTCTAAATAATTTTCATCTTGAACAGTAACCCGCACAAAAGCATGATGAGATTAACTACAGAGAGAGAAGAGAACATGAAGGTGGCTAAAAGTGTAACAAACGGTATTGTTGCGTGTGAGCTAAGCAGCATTTTTTGCATTTCCACAAATACAGTACTTGACTTTACCTACACAACAGTATTATTATTGTTTCGCATATTATAGCTGGTATGCAATAATCAGAAACGAAATAATAACAAGTGATGGTCTTTTTTTGCACGTAAATTAGTAAAGTTTACATAGCGCTATATTTCTTGTTTCTTTATAAAAAAAATTTAGTTTCAGCTTGCCTGAGCGAAGGAGCGTACGACGAAGACGCCTTGTACGCTGATGTTGAAGAGATGATAAAAACCATAAAGTGTTGGTGGTGGTGATAGGTACTTGTGGCATGCATGCTCTTTGCATTTACACATTTGCTTGTTGTTGTTGTTGTACGTACACATTTTGCCTTACCTTTACCTTGGCTTTAATCTATCAATGTTACTTTCATAATAAGCTCTTAAATACGTGTGCACGCCACATGGCTTAAATGTAGACAAATGTACAGTATTATTTGCAGTTAAGCAGCATATTACCGCATAACTTTGCTTAATTGAACTGAAAATGAAGGTGAAGAGTCACGTTATGCAAAATAGGTAGAGAGAGAAAAAAAGAAGATAACCAATATTCCAATGTTCATTAATTTTCCATTTAGTTATTTGTGTCTGTGTGCCTGGCTACACGTAGGTATTATTTGTATTCGTTTGTCAAGATAATGGTTTTGTATATGATAATGTTTTCAAGGTTACCTTTTGTTCGTCATGTTCATTGATCATCATCAGAAGATGAGATTAGTTGGTATGAATGCACTTAATTTTGTGTATAAAAGAAGCATTATTGAACATTTTATGCTCACACACACGACGCGCATCTGTCTTCTCCATCTGTGTGCTTAATGATGCTAATAAAGAGATGAGATCATCATCATTCATTCAGAGATGTTAGATGTGTAATCAACTTAATGAATTGTCGTTTAAAATGATTGGACAGATTTAATCAAAAAATAAGTTATTTAATCAAGGTACAAATTACGAAAACTTTGTCTTATGCATGTTACTTTTATCAATTTTTTTAAATGGGACACTTGTAATTTTGACAGGCTGCCAGTCCTTCCTTTTAGAAAAAAAACATTTTATTTACGGTATCATTTGACATGATTCGTGTACCGATAATATTGATGACTTGAAATTATTATCATTTTCTTTACATAATTTTCATTTTAATTAATATTTTACGAGCACTTACAATCAAACTTACAATAATAGCTTTAAAGTCAATAATAAAGTTGCATGCTTAACATCCCATGAAAATTGAAAAGTAAAAAAAAAAACCTTAGCATACATCTTCATTAACATATCTTTATTTGACATACCTACGCAACTGCATTATTAAATGGAAAGGAGAATGAATGGGATAAGACAGGAAGCAGAAAAAAATAGCAATCTACTGAAAATATCATCATTATTGGGTTCATTCGCCTGTCTGGTCACAGATTCATTACTGCATCTCGCACACTCTCTCTAAAGCTCTAGTACAAAGATATGTCTATCTAATTCTCCAAGGGAATGAATAAGAAGCGAAAATAGCGGGAAGGAATCATCGTTATCATCAGATAAGGTTAATAGGATGACGACGACAACAAAGCCAAAGTGAGACGAAAATAAAGTAGATACATGTACACAAAGTAATTCACTCTCTTTCTCTACGCCATATACTCTCAGAAAATCACAAACGGCAAAAAATAAATTCTGTGTGCACCTTACATACGCATTATATTACCTAGGTACCTACATAAGATGCGTAAAATACGACATTTTATTTGCCCCCATATAAATACAAAGAGATTACAGTCGAAAACAGCGTACGCTTTCTTCCCACTTTTTGCTACATATGCTTATTTCTAGTGGCATGGTGATGCACATACTTATACGTACACGGTAGCAAAAGCTGCTGAAACACTTTTTTGCCATTTCCTTTTGTGTCAGGCGGAGAGAGAAAGAAAAGCAGAGACAGTGTCAACTTGAGTAACTCTCTCTTTCTATTCACTTTTTTTCTCGCTAAAACGCTCCAAGAATACGGATCGGATTTTTAAGTACTTTTTCCATTTCTCACACCCGCACACACACACACACACATCCTCGTGTGCGAGTAAGTAGATGCCCTTTCACAAACTTCTCTAGAGTGAAAATAGTCAGTCAACTTAACTTACGCATTGTATACATACCTATATCTATCCATTGTGTATCCACTATTTTTAACCGCCACCATCACCACCACCAACCATCTCTACAAAACCATGCAGATACGTAGATAGAAAGCGAGAGAGAGAGAAAAAAAGACGTGAGTCTACAAAGACTACATAATATTTTGTTTAAAGCTGCTATCAACTCCTTAGCTATTGCCTATTACCTATGCACACATAAAGAAGCAGCAGCTTTCCCTTGAACAAAAATTGTTTCCAAAAGGATTACACTCCATTTTCCCATAGCTTATATAATGCATAAACCATTCATTTTATGCATATACCGCTTTTCTCCTCTGTCATCGCTGATTTTGTATATATTTTAGCTATTTTTATGCTTGCACTGCTGCTTTTCTAACTGCTGCACTGCGCTCTCTCTCTCTGCGTTCACTTTTCTTATCTTTATTTTGCGTCGTGCACCTTTAAAGCTTAAATATCTAGAGACAGACAAAAAACGATTTCTTTTTTTATATAAATAACCCATTATATTATATGTAACAGTGTATCATCATCGTCATCATCATCATCATGAGCATTTAGGCTAGGCATGCATATAAATTGTAAGGTCGGGCTGCTGAGCAAGAACGTTTGGAATTTCACATCGAGATTCCTCTCTCTCTCTTTCCTGGTTACTCTTTTCAGTTGAACTTCGCATGTATGTTACAGAACGGGGAAGAGTAAGAGGTTTATTTATCCTGATAAGCTTGTATATGATAATGATGTACTGCCACTGTGTCATTTTGATGACTTGTGTGATGATGTCTTTATTATACCAAAAAAAACTCAAATGTAAATGCACTACACTCACATAGACCGTAAAAATCACATGAAAAATGAGAGAGCGTTGAGATGTTGGTAGGTTTTTCTATTGTAACATACGTTGTTTAATTTTTTTGCAGATAAAAGAGCAAGATAAAGAGTAAAGGTTTTAATGCAACAATTGCCATCAGCTCATCATCATCCTCGTCGTGATGAAATATTTACATATGAAAACTACTTTCAAGAAGTGACAGCACACAAAAAAAGTGAATTGATTGGAGCAGTGTGTGTGTATATATAGATATATATGTACATATATATATATACAACGGTTGATTTTTACATGCTTATTATTATTATTCCGTTTTTATCATCATTCTTGATAAAAAGTGAAATTTGATATGAAAATACTTTACTTGCTTTATACTCGAACACTGCTACCACCACCACTACTACTCTCTGTCTCTGTCAGTGAGCCGTGCTACTTTGAAATTTGAATTAAACTCCAGCAGCCAAAAATAGTAAGGACAAATCCGCAAAATTAGATTTTCGACAGTGGTAGGTAGCATATGTAAAGCGATATGAGAGAATCAGAAAACTAATAATCATAGTCTGGTGACTACAGGAAAACTTTTTTTTCGCTTGATAATAATCGCATAGTATACCATACATGCATACCTATTTCTACGAATGAATAAAGAAATCGATTTTACTCTGCGAACAACGTACATTAGTGAAACGAGACACAGTAGTGGGGCTAGCAGAAGAAGAGAGAGAGAGCTGTGTTGAAATGAGAATAATATGCAAAAAGTGAAATCGTAGAAAAGGATCCGAAAAGCCGATTTGGGAATTTCAAACTCGTCAAGGGAAGTTGCCTAGTTCACTTCACTCACTTTTCTCTCTGTCCTCTTTACTCTACTGCCAAACCACTGTATGTAGGTAGTGGTATACGTGCGTTAGTTACTTTTCGCCTAGATAAAAAATTGTATTATTGTATAGTAACGGACGACGGACGCAGCAGCTCAAAGCTGTTGATAACAAGTGAACAAAAGACTAAAAGTGCACAAAACACACAACAATAAGTTCAGCACCCAGTTTACTAGAAGCAGTATAGTGCTTCAAGTATTGTAAGTGTAGTAGTAAAAACAAGAAAGCTGGCTAGAGGAGTAGAGTGCGAGGAAACCACAAAACGCTTCCCTTTCACATAACTATAATACGTACGTTCATAGCTAAAAAAAAGGAGTGAATGCATTTTGTCAGTGGTTTGTACTTTACCATCATCATCCATTTTACTGCACTGATTCCATTCAAAGGAATAAATATATAATCCTGAACAAGTTGAGTTTCTTGTAGTGGGGTTGTAGAAAGAGAATAGTAATAATAATATATTCATGATATTAATCTCTCCAGCAGGATGGATTCCAGTGAACCAGCAACAGCAGCAGCAGTAGTAGAAACGCCCTGCTCTCCTTTTAATTTATCAGCATCTTTCCCTGCTGCTACCAACAGTAGCACATGTAATAGCTGTAGTTACATCAGACACCATCAGCGACGAAGATCTCGTCGTGCCCCAAATACAAATATAAACAGTGACACCACCACTCCCTGTAATATATCAGACGAAGATGAACATGTTGTCGGTACTGATGACAATTTAAACTCATGTAGTAGCAGCATCAACGACAACATCATCATTTCTACAAGCATAGCAACTATGATGAGACTGAAGGAAGCTGGAGGAGTAAAAGAAGAAGAGGAATCACCACAAGTCATAATGAATAATAGTCCATGTGACCTGATGATGAGTGGAGGAGCAGAAGAACATGATTTTTTAACCGAAGAGGACAATGAGGACGGTGACCTCATGGGAAACAGGAGGAAAAGAAGAGTAAACAGAAGTAGTTGAGGACTGCCCTTTTGTTCACATTCTTGTCAGTAGCGCTGCTCATGCTCACCGGTACAGGAGGGGTCGACGGGTTACGCATCAACCAATTTGGTGGCTACGAAGATATCGTGGTCTCGGTTGGTACTGACGTTCCTCCCATCACTTGTCAACAACTCATCCAAAATCTTCAGGTATGTAGAAAATACGATCTTGAAAAATATGCTTTATTTAATGCTTTCCTTTTTCTCTTGCATTCTGAGTATTATGATTCCACCACTACTACTGCGTAGTGCATACACACTCATGTCTTTTTGACATGATTATGACATATTTTATTTGAAGACGGTAAAAGAAGAAAATGTAAGTAAAACCAACTCACCAACTGAGACGATGATGGTGGTAGTGATCTTTACCGTCATCGTCATCACTCCCATTATCACTACAATCATCTGTCTAAGAGCATTAAAAACTTTGCTGGTTGCTGCTGCTGCTGCTGGGATTGTATTAATCGCAGAAAAGAAGATCAGAGCAGAGAGCAAAGCAGCAGCAGCATTTGCTTTTTGCTTGCACTCAAGTCAGCGGCCGACTCGGATTTCATTTTCGTTTGCTTTTGTGATGCTCTCATCAACCCCGTCTGCACTACCACCACCACCACCACCATCATAAGATTGTTTCCCACATTTTGTCTACATGGCACATATATACGTAAGCTCATCTGACTGTCAGGCAGATAAAAAACATTAGAGTTTCTCAGAGAGAATGGAAGGAGAAAATGTGTGATGTGATCCTCATTAATTTCCCTCGTTCCTTCTTCTTCTTACTCTCCTTCTTTCCATCCCATTTTTCCTTCATCTACACAAAAAAAGAAGAATGAGCTAGCATAACAGTAGTAATGTGTAGTGGAGCAGTAGTACAAGTAGTTGGTACAAGCAAAAAGCGGCGACGACACTGATGAGAATACTAGCAAAGTTGCATTTTACTTTTGCCATTTCTCTTGCGTTCTCTGTGTTTGCCATCAGTATACTGCCAGTCAGCTCAGTGTAATACGCGTTTTTCCTTCTTCTTTTTTTATGCCTATTTAGGGAGCCTGGGAAAATGTTTGGAATGCCGATGGTCATGAATTAGAATAATTGCTTTTTCTTCTAGATTTATACGATTTAGTTTTGTGAGAACAAGAAAGAGAATAAAGCAAAGCAGGAGAGGAGAGGAGGAGGAGGAGGCTTGCATGAGATGTGAAACATTTTATACTTTTTTCTTGTAATACTCTGGTTCAGCTTTTGTGGAGGAGATGAATGTTGTAAAAAAAGAAAATGTCTTATTTATCCAGTAATAAGTAAAACTCATACAAGAGCTCTGTTGTAGAAGAACAAAATTGCACAAAGAATACATAAAAATATTTTTGCTCAAATGCGTGCAGAGAAGGCGGCGGCGGTGGTGGTGTAGGTAGCAGCTTGTAAGTTTATTACTATATTTTTCTTTTGTAGAATCTGCGATGATAAAAAGGAAAAAAAATACTTTGCCAGTTTCGGAAATGCGAAAGAAGGAAATGAATGAAAGAGTCGAGGAGACACATTGTGCAGCCATGCGAAAAACTTGAACTTTTTCTTACTGTTCATCTCCTTCTTCCTTACTACACTGGGAAAAAACCGTGTACAGCAGCAGCAGTACAAATATGCTCACGATGGTGATGATTATATGCAGGCTACTAGCAAAAGTGTGGTAGTAATCACATGCGAAACATTATTATAGTCACACAACAGCCCATGAGACACTTCTTCCTTCTTTGTGCTCCTCTTTGTACTTGTTATTTTCCCTCCAAAAAAAAAGAACAAAGGAGGAACACGGAGTAGTATAGGATGGAGGATGCAACAAAAAGTGTAGAGAGACAGAGAGGAAAGTAATACCAGAACATTTTCTTCTTCTTCACCCAGATTCACTCGGCAACTCCTGCGAAAAAAAAGAGAGAAAAACTTGGATTTTACTCTGTAGCAAGTCGTCCCTTGTAAGTACTAGTCTACACTGCTCTTTGTTGTAAATCGGGCAAGTGAAAATTTGGAGTAGGAGGAGTAGAAAGAAAGAGAAGGAGGTAAATAACATGAAAGAGAGAAAGGAAACACACGAAGATATATTTTGTTGTTATGAACAAAAGCTGCACATTTTCTGCGGGTTGTGTTGCTGCTATACCATTGCTACCCTCTTCTGTTGTCTAGCTGATGACGCTGCTGCTATTTTTTGTGCCATTTCCTGTCCCACTTTTTCTACTTTTCTCCAAAGAATGTTATGATGATAATAGTAATGATGGTGGGATTGAGTAACCACAGAAAGAAAAACCCTCTTGTTTATTATTTTCGGAGGGAGTTGGAAAAAAATATGATTTAAGATGGAGTATAGATAAACTATCTGCTGCTTCCTGTGTGTGTATCATATTGCAATTACGGTTTCACTACTGGTAAACATTTTGTGCTGTTACACATACATATTTTTGCAGTTTTTTTCCTGTTTCTGATCGATAAAAGAAATTGTCTGGTGAAAAGGGATACAAAAAAATATTTTCAAAAGAGCCAAAAATACTTTTGCAATAAGAAAATAGAGGCGGATGTATAAAGTGGAACTTGACATGGAAGCTTTTTTTTATTGTTTACCCAGAATATAAAAAAATATTGCACGTATAAAAAAATAAGTGATGCATTTTTATACAATTTTCCGTCAAAAGCCATCCATCCTACTCTGAAGAATGAGAAAAAGTATAAGTGCGAACATCATCTTCTCTGTCTGTGTCTCTCTGTATGTGGGTGTACAGCTGAAAAGAAAGACAAGACGAAAGAGGGAATGTAGAAAAGTGACTTTATTTGATAAATCTCAACAGTTTTCCCTGCTGCTGCTGTTTCAAACAGAGCGAACAAGGTACCCAGAAAAAAGGACAGGAAAAAAAATACATGATGTATATGAAATGGGTAAAAAGCGTGTGCTTTAAGGATTTCTCAAGTACCTACATATGCATGGAGCTCTTATCCTCCTCCTTGTTTTTTTCCAAGAAGAACTATCATCTCCCTCTTTCTTTTCGTTTTTATAGTACTTTGCAAGTAAAAACCGTTTAAATTGCCAAGGAATAAAAAAAAATCAGATTCGCTCTCTTTTTTTTTCATGGTCCATATAACTTCACTTGATGATGCTGTTACGAAAAAAATGGCCTAACCTTTTTCCTTCTCCCTTCTTCTCCTTTTCCTGGCCCATATATAAATTTTACGTACTACTACTACTAGGCAAGCTACAATTTATCTACATAATAATAACTATACATACACAAGTTGCGCATTTTATAATAGAAAAAAACTACACAATATAACTTCCTTCCTCTTCTTCTAGTAACCGGTTTTATTTCCTAGAAGAAAGAAACAAGCTGAGGAGCGGAGCGTATCATATGGAAATGAGAGACGTTTTTAACCCTTTTCTCTACACACACTCTGCAACTTTTAACTTTTTCTCTCTCTCATGTAATTGCTAACATATTTTTGCAAAAATCTGCTCGAGTAGAACAGAGAGAGAGAGAAAAAAAGAAAAAAAGAGGAATAGATACATAAGCGTTTATTGCAATATAATTTCTGTGTTGAAGAAAATGAGAAAATGTGTGCCGGACTGCTGGAGAGAAAGAGAAAATGGCAAAAAAATAAGATGTAGTAGAACGAAACGCAGTAGTATAAAAGTTACGAGTGTTATCGCCAACTATGCACCTGCCACTTGCATGCCCCTCTCTCTGTTGTATGCACCGCCGCGGACCAACTTATTTCGCTAAGCACTACTACTACTACTACAAAAGTCATTGAATTAACAAAGCATAAATACAATAATAATAATAATGCATTCAACCCTCTATAAAGCATTTAAACAACTTTTTTTTCCTTTTCCGTGAATCTAATGAATAATACATCGGAAATGAAACGAGATGAAATTAATCTGAAGTAGGTAATGCTTAATGCATTTAATTCTCCTCTCAAAGAAAACGAATAGGTTGAATACACCATACACCAACACAGCTGCATAATATATTTGTATTGCCGTTTTTTTCCGTTCATCTATCTATCTATATAGCCCACTTTAGCCTTTAAATATTTACCATGGGTAGAATAATTGATGTGTTTTATGGGCTACAGGATGATGGTGATGGCAGGAGAAGAAAAAAGAGAATATTTTATGTAAAGTTTACTCTTTCATGCGTACAAAGTAAATTGTGTAGTGTGTAATAACATTGTTCAGTTCAAACTCATAATTTAAAAATGTACCAAAAAGTCTTTCATGGTCCATATACTACAATGCAGTCTTACTGTGTTATTGGATAAAGTTAGCATTTCAAAAAAAAATATTTATTTGAAGGGACGCGTGGGCGCGCGTGTGAGAAGAAGAAAAAGCTTTTTCTCTTTACCAAATAAATAAATACAATAATAATAATAATTTTTTTCTCTCTGCTGTTAGTAATGCACTCTCAGCTGTCAAGCCTTATTTTTTTAACAAACATTCTAGAGGTGGAGGACGGACACAGAGATATTATTGTTATGCGATCTATGGGAGTTTTATCTTGATCATTTAACAACGTGTGACCATTTACTTGAAAAAGGCAAAAGAAAAGGATATTACAATAATCGTTTATTTTGATCTATTCAGAAAGCACATATTATACGAAATAATAAAATAAGCGTGTGTGCTACGTGTAGTAATAGTGACTCTGCAAAAAAATAGACGGATGCCCATGATGATGATGATGCTGTCCAAAAAAGAGTACGGATTTAGTCAAGTTTTCTGTATATTTTCTAATATACTCTGGGGTGCGGCAGTATATTCTCTGCCTTTCGTCTCTTTTTATCACGTTCTCATATGTTACATAACATTTACTGTTCATAATAGAGCTTGTATTTTTTTCCGTTTGGAGAACTGGACAAAACATTGTTTTGTCCCTGGTGTGTGATGTTTACTCTAAAAAAAACTTTTTTTCTCTCTCTTTGAAGAAACTACACATAATAATGTAATAGTATGTATAATAAACTTTGTCGCACTCTTTTTCTTCTGCTCGTGTACATCTCGTCCTTTTCTTACCCTTCTTTTGTCCCATTCAACAGGACCTGCATTGAGAATGACCATTTTTATTCTTCTTCTTTTAAAGCGGTCATAAAACTCTTTCAAAGCAAAAGTGTTTCTCTCTCTCTCTCTCTCTCGCCTTCTCAATGCAAACACTCACTAAAAAAAGTGCTCATGATGATGATAATGATGCTCACAACAGTCATCATCATCACAAGGATGAGCTTGTTTGTTTATTCCTTTTTAGAAAAAAAGGAAGAAGAAAAGGAATGGTAATATAAAAACAAAAGAGACACCTTTGCTCGTCTTTAGCTTTCGCGTCAGTAGTATATTTTGTGTAGGCATTTTACTTGCCATAAAAAAGTTCATTTAAGATTGTCATGTTAATCATATTGCCAACAGAGCAGTGTGTGGTGGTGCATTTATGTGCAGTTTTACATAACTTATTACTTCTCAGCGGTGGTGGTGAGTCGGTGAGTCATCATACAATTACGTCTCTGTGTAGCATAAAAACATATTGTAGGCAAGGCAAGCAGCTACAGAGTTTTACAGTCAATGATTATTACGATTATGACGAGAATGAAGGAGTATAGTGCTTGTGTGTGTAGTTGGGGCGTGTGTGTGTTTTTTTTATGCATGTACATTTTGTTATGTGGAATTTGATGATGGGATGTCCTGCTGCCTGGTTTGAGCAAAGAAGAAAATCTTGTATGGTGGTAGCAGTGGTGTGGTGATGGTGGTGTAGTTGGTGAACATAATGAAAAGATGATGATCATGATCATCGTCATGATGATGATGAGTAGGATTTTTCCCACAAAAATGCCTAGTGCGAGAAAAGACTGGAGATGAAATGATGATGATGCAATATATGCATACAACTTTCTCTGCGGTATCCCTGTATAGGTCATCTTTAGGTTAAGTGCTCCATGTGTACGCATGCTGTCTCTGTCCCTCTCCATCCTGCTGACAAATCTTTCAAAATAAACTGTTCTGTTTATTGTGCTGGTTGGAAGAGTCCGCGCTGTTGCTACATTTTATATCTGCTTTTTCAATCTATCTCATTTATTTCCTTTTTCATTCCATTCCACTCCGTTTATCATTAAAAACGTGCTATATGCCATGTTCAATGAAAAAAGAAATTGTTTCTGTTTTATTATTTGTCTTGAAACTACCCAAAAATATTAAACGCGGTGCTGTGTAGCAATAAGGAAAAAAACGCCAAATTTCCCAAGAGATTTTGGTTTTGTGTCGTCACAGACAAAAATACTTTGTGGTACAACTAAAACCGTCCATTTCTATGTACATTGTGCATAGTATGATGACCAGCAATAAAAACAGCTTTTCTCTCTCAACTACCTACTACTCAACTCACACATTTGAAAATATCTCTTCTTGACGTTGTTGACCGATGAAGTAGTAGAATAGTACTACACACACACACACACAATGTCTCAGAGAAAAGGTTCCCAGGAAGAAAATGGGGTCGTAAACTTCATTTTTTTGTCCTTCTTTTTTTCGCATGTAAAATAGATGCCGTCCGTCACAGGCAGAAAAAAAGCATACTGGAATATATACATTTTAACTCTCCATAAAAACCAGCAGATAGCCACTTGAAGTATCACATTAAATATTCAAGAAAAAAGGAGAACTAGGAAGGAAACATGCCCAATAATAACGCTCGTATATGTAGTAAGAAAGTCATGTAGAAATGCAAACGTACTACTGTTGCTCTATAGATTATGCATGGCTTAAGCGTAAAAAAGTACGTTCTTTTCACTTGCAGGCCAATCCAGAAAAAAATTTCTCTAAAGTAAAGAAAATGACCTGAAAATGTGTTAAATTTACAACACATTCCAGTAGTCCTCTCTGTTTTGCATGATGTTGAACTTGACTTGGACTGGAAATACTGAAATGGGAAGAGAAAGGCGGAAATGGTAGAGAGAGAGAAAAAAAGTCAAATAGCACGTCTTTCTCAGAGCTAGTAGTTTCACAGTTGGAAACAAAGTTATCGACCTTTAGGTATATAGCAGTAATACAATAGACTGTATGTATGGATGTATGTGTATGCATTTATATCCTTTTTCTATCCATCCATATTTTTTTTATTTTCTGATGCTGCTAGTAGTGGTGGTGGTGTGCGTATTTTATTATCACATCACATTCATTCGAAAATTGGAAGGAATAAGAAATGCAGACATTATCAGGACAAGGCGATAGCGTAAACTCTCTAGTAATAGCGGCAACATTAGAATTGGTAGCGGCTACCACATCCCCCTACCACCACCACCGCCATCCAAAATGACCATCATAAAGTTTGGGTGAAAAGTAGCACAGAAAAAAATGTAGAGCGATCTCTCTCTCTCTCTAAGCCGAGTAGTATAACAAGCGGGCATGGCAGTGGCAGAGAGAAGTAGACACATTGGTAATGGATGAATGTAATGTAACGTGTGAGTGAGTGACGACGATGAGGAAGGAAAATGCTGTGAAATGTGTAATGTGCAGAGGGAGATGTACTAAAGAAGATAGAGAATTTAAACGTGTGTGATATCTTCACAGGTTATAGCAGAGCTCATTTCACCCATTCATTCATTTTGTCTCTTTTTTTTGAAGAAAAAAAAACACTTGCTCCTTCTTTCTCTCTCTGTTCTTTTCTGGCGATGTGGCTTCCATTCCGCTAAGCTGACAACCAGTACTAGCTAGCTAGCTTGCTAACTCGACTTGTATGTTGCTACTGCTGCTCATACTGGCGTTGTTGGATTTCTATATTTAAACGTGTAGTAGGGAAAGGAAGGAAAATGGCATGATTACGTAGTAATGTTATGAATGTTCGAGAAAGGAGCCTCACATCATTTTGCAATTGGACCAGACCAAGCCAGACCACACCACACACTAGTATCATCTTTTTTTTGCCAGGAAAAGGAAGATATCACGTAGTTTAGTTGCCAGTGAAAGTTGAATGGGATGAAAATGAAAGGGATCCTGGGTGTCCGACGATATTGCACATTACTAATGCACGACCAGAATTTTCTCCACCGCATCATCATCACCACCACTACCACCACTACCATCCAAAAGCAGCATCGATATATAAGAAAGACTTTTTATGTACATATCCATATGAAACAGAGATAGTGAAAGAAAAAAAAAGAAAGGAAGAACACTTTGTTCAAATTAAACTCGTTCATAGAAAAGTAGCAAGTTGATGAGTGTAAGCATAGTTGAATGCCTTTTCATGTGTCTTCTCACTCTTTCTCTCTCTATTCCATTATTTTACACACACACAGTCATGTTCTTCTTCTCACTTTTTCATTGTTTTTACATGATGATGGTCGTGTGGTTGCTTTGTCGGTGGTGGTGTTAAAAATACACTTCCATTAAAAAGCGTACATTTAGTTGAATTGAAGTGGTTGCAGGAGGAGGAGGAGGAGGAGGAATAGAATAAAGTGAACGAGAACATGCTCTATATTAAGTATGTATTATTTTACTAGCCACTCTGTTTGGCAGAATCACAAAAAAAATATTATATACAACACGCCACCACTTTACAGTAGCAGGATTCATACAAGCAAACCGCCAGTTCTTTTCTTCCCATTACACATGTTTTTAGCACAATTTAATGACATGATTTACTACTTCACATGTGCAGATTTTCATTCAGCAGTCCAAGCAAAAGCATTGTAGTATTATGATACGTTATTATGTCAGTCTCGTTCTCAGCCAAGATATTTCCCCCCATTTTTAGCTTTAAAATCCTCTCAAAAAACACAGAAAAGAATAGTGGCATTTTTATGTATATTTCATCCCTCCTTTGATATTTATAAAGGGCCTATAAAAAATTTTTTTTGTGGTCACCAGTCACCACCATATACTTCCAACACAATATCGCCACCAAAAAGAAATAAAAAACTTGTACCACACCTTCTTCTTCCGTTACCTATTGTTTTTAGAGGTGCTACTACTACTACTACTACATTGCTCACATTTTTTATTATTATTATTTTGAAATCAGTGCTCAAGAAGTCTCAAACACTTTACTACTTAATATTATGCTTGCTTGCTTGCTCACATTATTACCACCACTAAAGCTGCTCCACATATCAGTTCTAAAATTATTCAGGTGCTATTCTAAATTCATTTTGAGTGGCAATGGCGCTAGTGTGGTGGAAGTGGAAATAAAATATAGAAAATCAGAGAGCGTATCGTACCACTTCCTAAGTCGCCTTTTTGGTGGTAGTGCGGTGATGGTCGTCGTCGTCGTGTTATCAGCATCTCTCCTCTCATGGAAATAAATGAAAGGATTTGTGTTCTGAGAGTAATAACGACGCTGTTGATGCTGATGATATGGTAGTGGTAGTCTCTGCCAAAAGCCATAATAATAATTATAATGAAGAAATGAGCGCGCAAAAGTAATATATTTTTTTGTAATTGCGGTAGTATAACTTTTAACGTAACGGCAGCAGAAATAAAAAATTATAAAAAAGAGAAGTGGTTGGTTGGTATGTTGGTGGCGCAGTAGTTGTAATAGAAGACTTGGTAGCTAAGAGTATACAAATAAATTAGTCACCTTCCTCTTTTTACTCTTTACTCTCTCACCATGCATTTTATTTGTGAGTACGCACATTTGTAATAATAATCTTCATAATGGCAACATTATGAACGACAAACAAAAAGTTAAAAGTAGTATAAATTTTTATATACTTTGTGTAAGTAGGCATATTAAATGTACTCAATTCCTCTCTCTCTCTGCTTTGCATTCATAATCATCATCATGACATACTCAGAAAAAAGTGTTTCTAGTGCATCGTGACGATATGCAATAATGAAATGGGCCACGTATTTAGGAAGAAATTTAAATGCTCATATATTTTGTGTGGACGGGTTTTTCTAATAATGATATGCTAAAATGACTTAACTCTTAAAAACCCGTCCATTTGATGCATTTTAACAGGCTATTTTCTGCTGAAAAGACCAGCGGCGGCAGCAGGAGGAAAAAAGTACGTGCCTGAAAAAAGTTTTTCTCTGTTCTGGTTTTCTCCTCTTCTCACTCGTCGTGACACACAATTCCTGTTGTTACATAATTCAAATTGACTAGTGGCAAGAATAGATTGTTACAGAAAAAGAAGAGAAGAAGTAGAAAAAAATGCTGCTACTGTAATAGTAGTAGTAGTAGCTAGCTACCGATGCTACATTTTGTTATTTGGAGGAGAGGGCAGGCACGGGAAACACGTACAAAAGTAAAAAAAAGTAATCTTGAATCTACTGGCATTTTGTTGTTGTGATTGTGTGTGACTCGGACCGTGTGTGTGTGTGTGTGTGCGTCTGGCCTGGATAAAAGCAAGGTCTATATTGCCATTACAGATGATGGGTAGTAGTATGCATACGAAATCACTTTTGTGTGTCATAAAAAGGAGGAGAAAATGGGAACATTTAATGCATCTACATGACTACTTAACTTTTAGCACCAAAAAAATTATTACACCCGGTCCATCCGACCGAATTCGTAAAGCAAACCACTGCAATAAGTACACACACACAAAACACTCAAGAAGGAGGGAAAAAATATAAAATGTAGAACTTTTTGGACTTCTTGGAAGGAGAAGTCGTAATAACAATAATAAAAACGACCATGTTTTAACTCAAATCTACACACTTACTTAAACTCTTTCTAGTCCATTTTAAACTTTTAAGGCAATCTTGAAAACATCATCATGATGATGTTTTGAAAACGGGTCATAAAAACGGAGGAGAAGAAGAAGAAGTCGGCAGTAGTACACTTTACTTTTCATTCAACATCATCATCAGCCCAACAGCAGCAGCAGCCACAGCCGCCAAACAACAAAAACAGATTAAAAGGCTGAAGCACAGCAAAAAGAGCATTTATTATAATTTTTTTTCACTCTAAAAAGTTTTGTGACCGTTGTTGGTGTTGCTATTATTATTGCATAGCTTTTAAGAAATTAAAAGGTTGAGGTGTGGAGAGATGATGAGATTTTACTATACTACGTTGATATATACCTGCAATACCTGCGTACATATAAGACACATGGACCATGACGTGATGAAATAGTTATGATGAGATGGGAAATGAAGGAAAAGGTAATAAGAAAGCAACGTGCTCACAATGCCTGCTCAGCTCAGGTTACTACCTACTTACTCATTTGCCAACTCAAGCGAACAAAAAAAAACATTTTCTCGTCGTTTTCGTCATTTTCATGTCGGTTTTTAATGACGAGAGAAAACCCATGTTATTCTTACAAAACATTGTTGGTTATACATACATAGAACATAAAATATGTTAAAATAGTTAGGCAAAAGATTTATAAATATAATGAGTTTTATGAAAGAATGAAATGAAATACTCTACTACTCATTTTCCAAAAACAAAAAAAAACAGTTTTCTTCTTATGCCCATCATAAACATCATGATGATGATGATGACGATGATGGTANATACATAGAACATAAAATATGTTAAAATAGTTAGGCAAAAGATTTATAAATATAATGAGTTTTATGAAAGAATGAAATGAAATACTCTACTACTCATTTTCCAAAAACAAAAAAAAACAGTTTTCTTCTTATGCCCATCATAAACATCATGATGATGATGATGACGATGATGGTAACGACGATGAGTGAACAAGTATTTAGATGAGCGTATGGCTTACTTTTTATTTGGCTATATGTGTGCCATGCACGTACGTACGTAACGTAAACATTTAAAACATTTCTTCTTTTCATCATTTTCACGTATGAAATAGTGAGCATCTCAGATTTCTCGAGATTACTCGTCTTATTTTTGAAAAGGGTAAAAAAAGCTAAGAAGGGAGGATTAACACGCTTGTAAAATGGCTTTTCTCATTATTCATCCGTGAAGAAGGAGAAAAAGGCGGATGGCTAGATAGAATTGCTCTGCCTTTAACATACACACACACACACAGCTTCACTGTTGCTGCTCCTTTTTAAACGATATTATTATGAATGTATGTAACTGTGTTGTAGTTCAAAGTGTAATCAAAGGGTGGGCTTGCTACAATCACTCACATACAACAGCACATACAAGAAAAAAACACAAGTCTTTACTTCTTACATTTGTTGTTTTTTCGTCTTCCAACAATCTATCTTTTCCCCCTTTACTACAAAAACGCAATTGTACTTATTGCTGGAAAAGAAGAAGAAAAAAGAGATTCACAGAGATGTGATGAGAAAAAAAACAAATGTTTTCCTTTTTAAGAGAGATAG
>JAHZMZ010001731.1:0-16191 GCA_027743805.1 Lepidocyrtoides sp. E14
GTGTGTAGTATAATATAGTCCACTTGCAATTTCTGCCACAATTTTGTTGCCAGACTTTGACGCTTGCAGGTTACAAAATTTGTAATTTTAGCCAAGTAAATGCGGCAGACAACGATCATTATCATTATCATACAAGCATAATGTACATACATAGTAGGTAGTTTTAATAGTGTACTTTATTTTTTTCATTTCCTGTTTTAATCACCCAATTATTAGGACACAAATAAGTTTACACGATCTTTGACTACCTTCAATTTGACTTTTTTAACCTCAAACTCTTCATTATCTATAGAGAAATATTCTGGGCATTCCACAGGGCATATTTCAAGTTCTCTGCATTCCAACACATGGTCATAATTCGAGGGTTCTCCTCGTAGGCGTTTTAGACCTTCAATCATAAAATCAGTTCGTTCTAGCTTTCTTCCCACTTCAATTGTTAATATTCCTCCACCTGTCACACGAATATTAAGTTCGCATGACTCTACACAAATTGACTTTTGAATCCCACATTCCGGATTTATTTCTTCACCGTCATTCTCCTCCTGATTAACTGCATCGGCCAAAACAGGTCCACCGAACACGGATGTTAGTCGACCCCATATAGATGGCTGTTGGGCGTGTTTAGCAGTATTTTTATTTATTTCCTCCTGTTGTTTCATTTTCTGCTTTAATTGCTCTTCGTGCTCCTTTTTACACCTTGCGCAACCAGAACAATTGGGAATGTACTTTAGTTGAGTTTTGATAATTGTTGGTTGTACCCTGAATAACGACCAGAATGTTGTGAAATTTGTCCCAAGAAATGTTGGCATTTCGCGCCTGATTTTCTTTGCTTCTCTATATTGTCCCATCTCCAGTCCCACCAAACTGTAAAACGGTTTTCTCACTGTTACTGGCTGGTCCGTGTTTTCAGTCTAAAAATCAATGACAGCATTTAAAACACCTAAAACTTTAACACGGTTTAACGTAGATAGTTAACAGATGTATCAGTTCACATGACTTACACTTTCTTCTTCAGTAATACGGATTTCCATTACATCGACAGGACGTACTTTATGATTAATAATAGCCATGGCCGATTCAGCGATGGGTTTTCCTTCTGTCGCCTCTTTTGAAGAGCTTATCAATTTCTTACTAAATGTATTTTCAGAGCCCAGTGGTATTACACCAATTTGGTACTTTTTAACAGCCTCTTCTGCATCATCCCTTCTCAACAGTCCAGTAATTGTCTAGTTTGAACAACAAGCAGAAATTATAACATATTATACGGATTTACCTATGGTATAGTGTGACACACACAGTGAGCGAATTGATTGTAATTCATATTTTGGCAAAAAAGGTCCTGCTGCTACTAGTAAGATACTAATTACTGGAATGGAATCAATAAATAAATTGTATAAGCTAACCTCAAACACGGTCCCATCTCCACCAGCAATAGCTATTATATTAGTCTTATCAATTACACCGGCCAAATCTCTTGCTTCATCAATACGTTCTGTTTTCACAGTATTGACCAGAAAACCAGAAAGATGTAGTAACGGTTCAGCATATTTCTCCAACTTGGCTTTAGCCTTTCTTCATGAAACGACATTAAAACAGAAATATTATTAATCTTGTATGTTCATGAGCAAAACATAAAATGTGGTCTCTGGTTAGGCTTCAAATTTCATTTTGTTTCACATCAGTAAATCAAAAATTACCTGTTTCCAGATGTGGGATTTAGGAGTAAAGTGATGTGTTTATTTTTTGCTCCAGCTGGCAATTTTCTCTTCCCATGAACTAATGCCTGTTGGCTGTAGTCTCTCATCATTAGAAACGTTCTAAATTTCAATAGAGAAACAAGGACTAAAGTATTATTTATAATTTACACTTTTTTACAGCCATGTCATACAAAAAAACAAGGTAAAAAATAAGCAAAACGACATCCTACGTGCTACGTACTTGCTTAATCCAGTAGTAGCTAATAGCTAATTTATATTTTTGGAACAACACAACAACCATCTTATTATTCTTATTAGTTCAAGATTAAGAAACTTACTTGTGTCTGTCGTATGCATAGTCAATCGCAAAGTAACCCAGAACAGCCGCAAATGTACTTTTCTTCCAATGTTCTCTAAGGGTTTTCACCACTTTAACCACTTTTGCCATCTTAAAGAACCTTGAACAGATAGTTAAAAAATCTATAAATCGTAAAGCATTCGAAAGTCCTCACTGATCAAAGAATAACAACACATTTTCTCGAACAAAGAAATGATAAATACTGTAAACGTGAAAATATTAAACCTTATACTAGCTGACACCTCCCCTCAGATGTCAGATTCGCACAATTGATCAAAAATTTGATTACCAAATTTGAATCAAACTAAACAGAACAGTGGAATAATTGGGTGCACATTATTATGATGTGTATTTTCATGCTATGATAAGCATAAGGTGCTTTTTGCAAGTAACATTTTAGAATATGATGAGAAATGTGAAAATAACTTGCACCGACCAACTCGTCAGCTGGGGACATACACAGAGACACTGCAGCTCTTAAAACATGTTTTTATGCTGCCATGTGCAAGCAACATAGCACGTTTCATTCAGCTTCAATTACCTACCTTGCTTGATAGCGTCCCTCTGCCTGCCTGCCTGTCGGACAGATTAAATTAAAGATCCAGGATCCCTTCAAACTTTTTTCTTACTAACGATCGAAAATAATTAAATTATCGATTGAACAGAACAGAAAAATAAAAATGATATTTTTCTTTCTTTTCGCTTTGCTTGTTGGCGTCTTGCTACTTGCTGTGTTTTCAATGCTCTGACCTCTGTAGACTATGTAGGCGCGAAGAGTATGATACATTGTATGATACATTATAATTTTTTGATAACCTAAATTAAAATTTAAAAGTTCCGCGAGCATGCTTTGGAAGGTTTAACTCTTATAATTTTATCTTCCATACATATTATATCACTCATATATCCTTGAGTAATAAGAAAATTTTCTTTGTAAATGATGAAAGGTAATGCTTGCCATGATTTAAAATTTATACCTCTTTGAATTATGCGTATGAATGATACGTTATTCGTATGTAGGTGTTCAAAATACTCGCATCATCATATCAATACATACATAATGTTCAGACCAATCGTTAAGCATAAGAATACATAGACAGACATCAAAGTTATAACTTATCAACTTATTTTTATGTTAAAAAAACAATAATATCACCAAACTCTCCATTGTAACATTGTATTGGTATTATCAATTTGGTAAGCGTTATGCAGTAACTATCGAAGGCTTGCGCATTGTTTGCCTAACTTAAAGGTGATATCAGACTCACATTATCAGTCATCATATCACAACCACAGTACAGGAGTAAATATTTGGTTTTAAAAGTTATATATTTAATGTAATAATGGCATGAATGTGAAAAGCAGACAACAACACGAGCAAATGAAACACCAGCAGCAAAGCGTAATTACATGCATCACATGAGGAGAACAATCTCTGAGAGAAGATTGAAAATTTATCATTCAAAACGAGTGGTATTTGTTAGCATCTAAATTGAAATGTTGTATGCGTGCCACTTTTACTTTTCCATGTTGTAATTATCTTTAATTTATCTGTCAGTATGTTCTGCTCTGGTTTTGGAAATATTGAATGTTGTTTATGTAAATAATTTAAAAGATGTATATCAATTATTTTTCTCAGCAAAAGTTTCTGTAAAAAAAATTCAAATCAGTGTGCAATAAAATCATAATCGGAAATAATCATAAAATACAATAGTTTTGGAAGTCGGCTTTTCAAAATTTAGAAAAATGGGAACGTTTATACGATCAAAAGAGGACGATATTTTGCTGGGAAGCAAATATATGAATCAACGGGCACACAAAAATTATGGATCGACAAAATTCAGGTTTGATAATCTACAAACTGCTATGCTGCGGTCTCTTTCTCTGCTGTTACTCGAGCATAATAATTTTTTTTTACATAATTGCCTCGTTTTTCATTTAGATATCCTAAAACAGAGGATGAAGAGATTCAAAGGGTTCCACTGTTACAATTGGTGCAAAAAATATTTCTTTAGCTTACAAAAAATCATTACATATTCATTTCACGGGCTTGTAATGATAATATTTGCTCATAATTTGTGCTAGTTTCGATATGCAACAACAAGGGATAAATGGATAATTGGCATCGGTACTATTGCTTCAATTATTCATGGAGCAGGTTTGATTCTTTAATGAATGTGTTTTTCATATTGAATGTCCCGACGTGATCACCCAAGTGTTCGTTTATATATTTTAGTAAAAAAGGAGATTGTTTTTAACAGGATTTCCAGTTCTTGCCAAAGTATTTGGGAGCATGACGAACACATTTGTTCAACAGGAAATGTTTGTACGTCAAAATATTCTTAGCAAATCTTTTAAACCAATAAAATATGGGACGGCGATAACAAGTTTAATTTAATTAAAAACAGGGATTTTCGAACCGAACCAATGGTGTAGTTACTGGATCAACGACAGTATTAACGTACAACGAATCAAGTAGTAATATTCCCAATTCCACGCCTACAATCTTATACAATCAGCAGCAGCACAGTAACGTTACAGAGGACTATTCATTAACTGTGGACGAATTTACCAGTTACATGTCTCAAGTTGCATGGTACTATCTTTTCATAGGAATAGGGGTGATGATCTCTTCATTTGTGCAGGTAATAAGCATTTTAGTGCATTTTAATTTTATCATCTTGATCTTCAGGAAATAGTACTTCTTTGCGTGCATAGTGCATAGTAGTCTCATGATGATCTAAAGTCTATAGTCGCACAAATCATATAAAGTTTATGCAGAAAATGCAACATCTACCTAACTGCTTTGGAATGCTGCTTTTAACAGTATCACACAGATGTGGCTTGTGAAATTGCAATGACACGCATTTCTTAACTTTCTCCACAGGCAGTATCCTTTGAATGGGCCTGTGAGCGACAAGTGTATCGACTTCGACAGGAGTTCTTTTACCAGGTATTGCGACAAGAGATAGCTTGGTTTGATTCTCATCAAACAGGGGACCTAGCCGTAAAATTATCAGAGTATGCTACAAAAATACTTAAATCTAATTTATAAAGGGCTGTATATACATATGTACTTTAATACATAAAATTGTAATAAGTACTATATGCATTCATTTTTTTGTCATAAACGATTTGTTTTTTAGTGATCTGGAAAGAATAAGGGAGGGAATAGGTCACAAGTTCAGTATGATTATTCAATACACATCCACTTTCATAACTGGTTTCGTTATGGGATTTCTGACAAGCTGGAAATTGACACTTGTTATATTATCACTGACGCCACTGCTTACCGGGGCTTCTGCGTTTTCTGGAAAGGTAATATAGTACCAACGGATTTCGGAACACTAATATGATGCGTATGCTTGACATGCTCATTTGTAAAATTATCAATATTATGCACAATGTGTAGATGATAGCTACACAATCAACAAGGGAGCAACAAAAGTATGGTAAAGCAGGTGCAATAGCAGAAGAAGTGCTTTCCTCAATAAGAACGGTTGTGTCGTTTAGTGGAGAGAAGCGAGAAATAGAACGGTATATTAAAATGCGGATATTGCATGAAATAATCAGCAATTTTGACCAACTGCTCTTAAACCCGTTTTTGTTTCATTTTGATCATTTCACTTATCTACTTATTTTTTATAACAGTTATTCCAATGCCTTAACCGCTGGATTGAAAATGGCAATTAAAAAATATCATACTTTTGCCATACTGGTTGGAGTTGTATATTTTATCATGTATGCTTCTTATGCATTAGCCTTTTGGTACGGATGTCAGCTTTTGTATCGAAACGAGATAACTCCTGGTGACGTCTTTACGGTATACTAAATGATGATTATCTGTAGCAGGAAATTTTGAAAGGGAAAGTCTTTCCATTTTTGTATTATTTGAACGAAATATTTCGTAGGTATTTTTCAGTGTACTCGTAGGAGCACTATCTCTTGGAAATGCCATACCATTTCTCTCCACGGTAGGCACTGCACAAGGCTGTGGTGCTGTCATTTTTAACATTGTTGATTCTATGCCAGATATTGACCCCTATGATAAGAGAGGGATCATGCCTGATAAGCTTATAGGTCGAATTCACTTTCGTGATGTCAGCTTTAGATATCCATCTCGGCCTACGCTTCCGGTGAATCTTCTTTTATTCCGTTTAAGAAAAGTGCTCGTTGATCTTCATACTATTAACGAAATTACATGCCTCTCTCTGTTTTTGCGTATTTATTTGTAAAACTGTAGATTCTGGTTGACTTCAGTTTGGAAATTGAGCCGGGAAAAACGATTGCTATCGTAGGCAATTCAGGTGCAGGAAAATCGACGCTTGCCAATTTAATATTGCGTTTTTATGATGCTGATGCCGGATCTGTGTTGATTGACGGAAATGATGTTAGAGCACTGAATCTGGCATGGCTTCGCTATCATATAGGCTACGTCTAAGCCTTGTAGGGGAGAGAGGCTCCAAAATTTCGATTGGTCAAAAACAAAGCAAGTTATTGTTCCAAAAAAACCTGAAAAAATTATATATTTTCTGACAAATCTTTTTTTCATCAAGTTAAATGTACTTATCCACTGTCTCAGGAATTGCGATAGCTAGAGCATTAGTACGCTCTCCTCGTATCCTTGTCCTTGACGAAGGAACAAGTTCCTTAGATGGAAAATCAGAAGCAGTTGTGCAAATGGCTTTGGCAGCCAGAAAAGGCAGTACGACGATTATCATTGCGCACCGTTTGAGCACCGTAAAACATGCAGACACAATTTATGCAATTAAGGTATGCATAATAAGATAAAGATGACAATGATAGTCAAACAGTATGATGATGAAAGTTCATTATTGTGTGAGTAACTTTTTTATTGTAGGATGGCAGAATCGCTGAATTTGGCACACATTCTCAACTAATGGTAAAAGAAGGATTTTACTATAATCTGGTGATGGCACAAACCAACGTTGAAGAGATGGATGAGTATTCAGCTGCAAGTGCACAAGAATCAGCGTAAATACGCATTTGCAACATAAAACAACATTACTATATTAAGATTCTGAAACAATATACGTTTTTTACTGTTATTTGTCACAGGGATGATTCTGCATCTGCAAAAGAATATAGTGTTTTCCTGGCAGCCGGAAAACTGAATAGTCAACCTCGTAGAAAACCACGTAAAACAGTTCGACGACGAAGGAAACTCGCACTGCCTGATCCAGAGCGGTCTCAACTTTTAAAAGAAGTTGAAGAAGTAAATGCTAAATATCCCGGTACCCTAAAGATTCTACGGTTTAACCAGCCAGAATGGTTTTTACTAATTATGGGAAGTATTGGTTGTGTAATAACTGGTGCTATTATGCCTTTCTTTGCATTCTTTTACTCTGAAATGTTTGCTGTAAGCAAATAATTTTTAATTGTATATTCATGCTATTTATCCATTATTTATTAAATTTGCTAAACTGATGGCAGTGTTTTTTCTTTTTGTTTAGACATTTTCAAAAAATGGTGATGAGTTATTGGACCAAGCAATTTTCTGGTCATTAATGTTTTTGGGCCTTGCAGTTGTGAGCTTTGTGGGATTCTGGACAAGGGTTAGTATAAATCAGCTTTCTAGTCTAGCACAGTGCAGCCATCACCATCTGAAATTTTTTTTGTATAGACTATCTGTATTGCAAGCGCTGGCGAATATCTTACAATGCGTCTAAGACTGTTTTCCTTTATTGGAATAATACGACAAAGTATTGGGTGGTTTGACAAAGAAATTAGCAGACCCTCAAGATTATCCACAAGACTAGCCAGAGACGCTCCACTTGTAAAAGCGGTATGATATAGTTTATATATTTGAACGTTTAAAACTACAGACCGTTGACAATGTTGATGACCAATCTTGCTTGTTGTTAAAGGCTGCTGGACATCGACTGGGAATTGTATTGAGCTCCTTTATAACAGCGCTAGCTTCTTTAGGCATAGCTTTCTATTGCGGTTGGCAATTGGCTTTGGCAATTCTAGGAGGATTTCCAGTTTTGGTGCTTGCTGGATACATTCAAGTGAAAGTTCAGAGAGGAGGGCAAAAGAAGGATGTAGCTCTTATGGAGGAAGCTGGACAGGTGATTGGGGCAATTTGAATCTGTTGTATTTCATCGTGCAATCACATGCTGCAGTGATCGAAAAAGACATTTAATAAAAGCCTAACTTAAAGTTTTGATTATGCTTTTAGTGTGCTATTGAAGCAATAGCCAATATCCGGACCGTACAATCTCTGGGTCAAGAAAGAATATTCTTTGAAAAATATTTGGAACTCTTGTTCCCTGCGTATATGTATGTTTCCACAAGAGATTATGTAAAGGGAATTACATAATCTCTTGTTTCCACAAATCTTTCAATACGATATATTTACCCTACTATAGTAGTTAAACATTAGTTTTAAAATCCCATTCAATTCGTTTTATTTAGTGAAGGACATAGGCAAGGAATGATTTACGGAACAGCATTCGCATTCTCGCAAGCCGTCGTATTTATTATATATGCGGTTGCGTTTCGTTATGGAGCCCACTTGGTACAAGTAGGCATCATGACCCCCCTTAATATTTACAGGTATTTTTATAAAGTTCCAAACCTGTACAATTTCTAATGGTATTGATCCTATATTGCGTCATTTTGATTTAAAACCAACTACTTTCTAGGGTATTTTTTGAAGTTGCCTTTTGCGCGATGAGTTTAGGACAGTCCTCATCATGGATTCCAGATTATGCCAAAGCAAAAATGGCTGCCGCTCTCATGTTCAATCTAATTGAATTGGATTCACAAATTGATTCACTTTCGGAAACTGGATTGAAGCCCCATATAAATGGACACATTAAATTTGACGATGTACACTTTCGTTATCCAAGTCGACCCGACGTTCCTGTACTTCGTGGGCTTTCTTTTGAAGTAAAGCCCGGCCAAACTCTAGCTCTTGTCGGATCTAGTGGAAATGGGAAAAGCACTGTCGTAGCATTATTAGAACGATACTACGATGTAGTAAGTGGGAACGTGGTGAGTAACAATTATTAAGAATGTAATAAAATATAAAAATACTTGTGAATGTATTTTGAATTATAGTGTCTAAAATGAAATGTAAAATGCAGACTATAGATGGTTATGACATCCGTTCCATAAATATTAACCATTTACGGAGTCATATTGGCGTAGTGACTCAAGAGCCTGTGATGTTTGACTGTTCCATCCGGGAAAATATAGCGTATGGATATGGAGATGGGAGTCAATTTGTTCCTGATGACCTTGTAATTAAGGCAGCACGTTGTGCCAATATTCACAGTTTCATAATTGGACTACCATGTGTAAAGTAAACGTTTTTATGCACGCATTTTACTTGAGACCTCGAATAACGTTGTCAATTTAATTGAGAAATAATCCCTCATGTTACAGGGATACCACACTGAGGTTGGAGAGAGAGGTAATGATGAATAACAGAGTGGAATTCATATAATGCACCTGGCAAAAGATTGACGTTATCAGTATTAGGTTTCATCATATTATATATTGTAATCATTTCTAATAGCATTTTCGTACTAATGACTTGTTTCAGGTACCCAATTAAGTGGTGGTCAAAGACAACGTAACTATACTAGTTTACAACCTACTCAATTTCCATTCTACCTGACCGTGCGACAATCATATTCTCATGAGCTAATTATCTTTTCATATCCTAGGTATTGCGATTGCCAGAGCCATCATTCGTGATCCGAAATTATTACTGTTGGACGAAGGTCGGTATAATAAACCAGAAAATGTTTCAGAACAATATAGTACTAGTTGAAATATACTAGTGTAAAAATTCACTGTCGAAAGCTTTGTACTAGTCAAAAAATGCTTTTCGAATGCTTTGTACTACTATATAAATTTTCTAATAGTATATTTTAGCTAGTACTACATTGAACCAATAACGCTTTTTCTGATTTATTTTACTGACCCTTGTCTGTTTTCATTTAGCTACTAGCAGTCTCGATACAGAAAGTGAAAAGGTTAGTCATCCTTTTTATCTGCTTACTATTTGTTACTTGAAGTATGCACTAGCAGTACTTATTAACTTAACTATATATTGATGGAATTTTTTATGCATGATTTTTACGTGTTTTTTAATAGCTAGTGCAGGAGGCATTGGAACGTGCTAGAGCAGGTCGAACGTGTATTATCATTGCCCACAGGTCATTATAAACTAATTATGAATATTTTAATGGATTAGTCCAACAAACATTAATGAGGAAAATTCGAGATAAAGCTTTTACTATTTTCAGGCTTTCAACTATTCAAAACGCAGACTGCATCGCATTGGTTAGTCGAGGCAAAATAGCTGAAATCGGAACTCATGAACAATTGCGCAACGCCAAAGGATTGTACTACAAGCTTACAAAACAGCAGCACATTAGCTTTTAAAATCTGATTTTTAGCGTCAACCACTCTGTGATCAGGTTTAATGAATATTGTTCACTCATGTCACCTGTATTTATGTTTAACTTTTATATTTAAAGATGATAAATAACCATATTATATAATAAGTTATATTTGGGGTAATGCAATACTGGTTATATGTAGTTATAATATGCAATATGTATAAATACTCATACCAAAATGTAAAGCTTGTCGCCTGCAAACTACTTTGTATGTACTTGGGTTTTGATATTGTATTGCTCCATAAAACGATACCGTTTTCCAAGAAATCTTTACGTTTAAAAAAATTGGCTCTCTCCCAAACGTACATAACCGTTATTCCAATCTTACACAGACAGAATTCCGGATTCCTCGTTCTTGGAAATCACAAAAATTATGGGGAAATGGAAACAAAATCAGATTTATGGGTGTAGAATGGTAGAATAGAGCAGAGTAGAGCATAGATTATAGAAAGTATGCATACAAAAGCCAATGCTCAAGTTTTATACTTTGCTTGCACCATTTTTTCTACAGAGAGATGATCAAACTGTGGAATAAAGGGTAAGACGAAGAACTGGTAGAGAAGAGACTGAAGATGTGCATGCAGCGATGAACGTTCTTGTCTTGTCAATGTATAAATGCTTACTTATTTCAAACGTGATTACTAAATTATCTACTTTATGTTGATATCTTATTATTAAAATACATAGTTGTTGCACAACTTGTCTAAAGACTCCAACTGTCTGTAACATAATATTGCGAGTCGTCTTCTGTTCTTGTATACATGTGTCAGCTTTCTAATGTTGCAGATCGGGAGTTGCATAACGTACCCATCCTCCCACTAATGCAAGTAAGGCAGAGCCCAGCACATTGGTGATGATATGATGCAGTGAAAATGAAAGTAGAAGAAACCTGTATAGTTAGGCTAAAAGTTCCAATCAAATGATATTTGCAGTAGTGAGATTTGTTGGCAGAGCACTAAATGAAATGGTACATTCTATAGCAAGGCGAGATCCTTATTAAATAGACTCATGTGTCATATATAAGAATATAAAATTATATAGCGATATTCATCACTGCAATTTCTTTTTACAACACGTAAGCTTTTAACAGGTTTAAAAGAGAACTTGCTTGGAGTAGTTTCCAACTAGAGGAACGTCACTCTATAGAGGTTTGTATACAACATTCGATTTAATTTGATAAGGAACCTCAGACTGTTTAACGCCAAACACCAGAGAGTATTTTTTTCAATTTGTCTAACAAACAGTCAGTGAAACGACTTTCGGGCAATATGGAGTTTTATCTGTTTGTAAGTTTGAAGTTCAAAAAGCCAACAAAATTCTGCATATGAATTGTACAAGCTACATGCAATGTGTGATGAAGAATTAAAAGCTTTATATTTTATTTTGTAGGAACCCACCGTAACACCCGACCCGAACTTCAATGCCCTAGACGATGCAAAGGCGCTCCGTGCAGCAATGAAGGGATTTGGGACGGATGAGGACGCGATAATCAATATACTGACAAAGAGAGCCCACTTCCAACGACAAGCTATTATTACTGAATTTAAGAATGAATTTGGTCGGGTATGAAAGTACATTGACATTACTACTTTACTATTTTTAAAAATATTGTGTGCAGTGTCGCAATTTATGCGATTATGCATATTAGATTTATCTAATGTAGTGGCATGTTATTAATTACATATTTTTTTTTTCATTCTTGATTCTCAGCACTTGGTAAAAGATCTGAAATCAGAACTGGGTGGAAAATTTGAGACGCTTATTCTAGCCTTAATGGAGACACCTTATGAATATTTGGCACTTGAACTTGAGAGAGCAATGGCAGGACTTGGAACAGACGAGGATGTGCTCACAGAGGTAGGCAATCATCGTTTCTCACTAGTGGCCAGTTGAAAACTAATAGAGCGAGGTACATACAGAAATGGTTGTTTCATGCAGTTACTGCTGTATGACGCAATAACTGCGATCAAATTAAACATTAAGTAACTAAGAATTTAAATTTGTAATGGCAGCCATTACTCGTCACTAATAATTGTCCGCGTGCAGTGAAGTTTTCGAAATCTTGCTAATATGTTCATTTGGTCCCATACTACTTACATACCGAATTTTCGGTGGTGATAGCTAGAATCGTTCTAGTAGCAATTTTAAACATTTCGGAGCTGAATCAGGCCATTGTAACGGGCACCTTCGGGCTCCAAAATTAATAGACCTGTACAACGTACACACACCTGCCGTGATCCCTTAATTCGTTCACGAGCTATTGTGCATAGAGGTGGTTCTAGCGAGTTACCTAATAAACTACATTTAAAAAATATAGGTCCTTTGCACTCGATCCAATCAGGATATTAATCTAATAGCTGAAGCTTATCAAAAGAAATGTGGAAAGTCTCTGGAAGAGTCGATTAAAGACGAGGTCTCCGGAGAGTATAAACGTCTACTTGTAATGCTTCTCAACGTAAGGCTTTTTAATACATGTCAAATCAATCATGCGTTTGTATTTTGAAAACGAAGCCTGACAACTTTATGGATTATCCATGCATTTCAGAATGCTCGAGATGAAACAAGCGGTGTAAATCTACAAAAGGCAACTGAACAAGCTGAACAACTATATGCAGCAGGTATGAATTGGATATAATGTTAATCATTCCCACTCGTTGAACCCTTCATTAATTTCTTCATTTAAATATGAATTGACACTTTGACACATCCATAATTGATTTGGTTTTAGTGCGTAATGTGTCTAATATTTTCATTTCAACAGGTGAAGGTCAGTGGGGAACGGATGAGGAGACATTTGTGATAATGCTTGCCCATGAGCCATTTCACCAACTACGAATTATTTTTGACGAGTATCGCAAATTGTCTGGAAAAACTATTGAACAGGCTATTAAATCAGAGTTCTCGGGGGACATTCTTACGGCAATAGAAACAATTGGTAAGCAGTCCAATCTGCGGGTTATTTATTCATTAAACGAGGATTGAATGAAAGTGATCATTATTATCTCAACAGCCAGATGTTCAATAAATCGTTCTCGCTATTACGCTGAGAAGCTTGAGGCTGCTATGAAAGGCTTTGGAACGGATGATGCTACCCTAATTAGGATCATTGTTTCAAGAGCAGAAATTGACTTGGGCTCTATAAAGAAGGAATACCAAGAGTTATACAGAAAAACATTGTACGATGCGGTAAAAAAGGAAACTGGTGGAGACTATAAGAAGGCGTTACTTGCATTAATAGGAGCTCCTTGATAGAAAAATTATATCTGAATTGTACGATTTTAAGTATTTTAATGATTTAACGTCATTATTACATGGTAAGCTAATGGGAATGAAAAAATATTACAACGATTATTCTTAATTAATAACCTAAAAACTGTGGCACGAGCGAAAGGCACAAACAATTACGAGAGAAAAGTCAAAAGTTCCCCTTTTTGTACAATTACCAGAAACATTTTACAAAAATAAAGGGCACGTATAATTTTAAACTCCTTAATTATATGTACATACGTATTTATTGTTTTAATTATTATTATAGTTATCATCAACCTATATAATGAACTCTCGAGTCCTTTAGTTGTCATCCGTAAAAGTTCATTTTAGATAACGCATGTTTGTCTCAAGTGCTTCTTCATAGCGCTTTCTCAGTGTTGGTAGCAGAGGTTTCAGTTTTTCGAACATTGGCAAATACCTGTCTTTAATTTCTGGTTGCTTATTTTTTTGCACCCATTGATGCATCCTTGCTTCTCTAAGATTTAGACGTTGATTGGGGTCGAGATTCAAAATCTGCAAAATTAAGACAGTGCAAGATTTATAAAATAAAAACTATATTTAATAAAATGAAACTGTAAAGCGCTCACTTCATGTCAACTTACTTGCGAAATAAAGTTCCTGGCATCCGGCATCACGTAATCAGGAAATTCAACGCATCCACTTGTAATTTTTCTGTAGGTGTCATCTCGATGGTTGGTCTCAAATGGAGGTTTCCCGACCAGGAATTCATATGTGAGTACGCCCAAGCACCATAAATCAACCTAAAAATGAAAACGACGGTTTTAAGCATTATGTATATAAAACATCTCGACTAGATAACCTTTCTCTGACATACCTTTTCATCGTAGCATCTCCCTTTTACCATTTCTGGAGGTAAATAATCCAAAGTTCCACACATTGTTTTCCGGCGGTGAGTGCTAAATTTAATAAAATTGTTATGTTTTGAGACTTTTATTCTCTGGTTGAAGGGATGTGGGAAAATATTGACGACAATGTAATATGCAAACCTGTGACCAGCCGTTTTGATGGACCATCCGAAATCTGCCATTTTAATTTCTCCACGAAAGCCAATTAACAAGTTCTCTGGCTTGATATCTCGGTGTATAATTTTTTTGTGATGTAAGTAATCCAGTGCATATGTAAGTTGACTAATGTAGGTTGCAGCTCTAATTACACCCACAAACATTTAAACAGACACTTCAATAAACTGGCTTCCTCTCCACACTAGAAGTTCTTCTAACAACTAATGCATATATCTGGTAAATGGTTGGGTGTTTGAATAAAATACCGTTGATCTGAAAACCGACTTCCCGGTTGTCTGAGGAGTTCTGCATAAACTTCCCCCCCTGGAGCATACTCGAGCACGTAAACTATCTTGTCCCCGTCTCGGAAGTAACCGAACATCTTCACAACATTTGGATGACTGAAAAAAGTAAAGTAAACAGTCACATGTGATGTGTTAACAAAATGACAAGTTAATTTGAAGCAAAGATTATTATGCAGCCATAGCAGAAGCTCACTCTAAATCGATATGAATATCAGTTTCACGGTTTATCTGATGTTCCATCCTATCTTCCTCAATCTGCTTCGAATGAATTACTTTTAGCGCTACATAGCGTCTATCCCGTGCCGTTCTGGCTAAATAAACATGTCCAAATTTGCCTTCACCAAGAGGTTTGCCAATTTCAAAGTCCTTGTTCAGTTTCCACTCATGCCTATTAAATATTGATAATATACATGCTGAATGATCAGACAAATTAACGCAATTTGTGGGTACATACAGAGTCTGTCTGACAGACGACGTTAATAACCAGTTGTAAATCAAATTTCTCCAGCAAACGTACCAAGGTTTCACAGGCGGACGCCTCATTTTTCGTGGGTCAAACCACTGAGATTGATCCACACTTGATAGAGCATCTGACAATGGGGCAACCGGGGGAAGCATTCGATTTTGCAACGGATTTCCGGTGCTAGTATTGCCACTAGGCTTCGGTTTACCTAAAGTCGACATTTTCCTGTTGTTGCTTTGAATCAGAGTGATTTGACAAACAAATACTTGGTTTCACTGTCCTGAAGTCCACAATGAACAATGTTATTATATATGGTGAACCCATAAACCGTTTTCGGCTTTATCAACAATCAATATTATTAACAACAATAGCACCTAAAATGCAAAATTTGTCACGAAATAACTACAAAAATAGCCAACAAACACAAAATTATGTACTTTACACTTTTAAAATTTTATTACTAACAATTCTGATGAATGCTCATTAAACATGAACACACTGGTGCGAAAACTCATACGTGAGATTTTCATTGATTTCGATTTTTCTTCGTCAACAAAAAACAAAGTAACGGACGAGAAGTTTGTATTTTTGTTGGTGTATGTAACACTTTTACAAGTTGACAGTAAGTATGTACAGAT
>JAHZMZ010001732.1:0-11937 GCA_027743805.1 Lepidocyrtoides sp. E14
AATAATAAACAGTGATACTTTTGATTGGAATTTTTGAGAAAATTCCTCCAGTTACTTGACAATCTAATCAAAATGAGAAATTGATGACAATTACACACGAACATTTTGTAAATTTTGATAGGCTAGACTACACGCCAAGTATAAATTTTAACTAAGTTTACTAGTATTTATTTTAACCAGGTACGGTTTTGAGAGACAAAATCGTAGGTAAGAATATTCGTGGATTAATGTTCAAAAGAGGAGATCAAACAGAAAATACATTTCTGGGTTGGGTCTAGCAAGTTGAATTTAAAGTACATGAGCAAGCAAATCAAAACCATTTTCTAAATATTTTTTTCGATAATACAGAAGACATCATTTCAATTAAAAAACCACTATCACTATCATTTTTGATTGTACCAAAATAGTTTCGAGAATGTTTTATCTAGGAACTAAATCGGCATACCCAGCAGCAAAATAGAATAAAACAAGAGTAGCAGCATCAAAATCAGCAAAGTTCATATGGTAAAGTAATTGTATTGAAATAATAATTAGTTATCTCACCAGACAAAAAAAATGTCTAGCACTGGTATCTAATCCTGTAGGATTATCATGATCTTCATTCCAATCAAAAATCTCCACCCATTCAAAATGCAAACCAAACAGCTTTGCCAGAGAGCCACCCACATAAATATTCAGTGCCTCTCTGTCCGACGTTTAGGTGATGGCGATGATGATGCTACGATAGCGACAGCGACGTGGTGTCCATTACAACAACTGGTCATGTTATCTATTGAAATGAAACTCCCTCCTTTTTTTTACTCGAATTCCATAATTTGATTGATTTAAAGTGTCTAGAGATATACTGATTTCGCAAGACTTCAAATTTCAGACGTCAAATGAAATGAGACGCCTGCTGTGATGACATGACGAGGCGGACAAAGAATTGAGTTTCTGACTCCATCTTTTTCACATTTTCAGGAAAAAAATTACTTATAATTAGCATGACAGGACGGAAAATTTTTTCTGGAAATTTCCAAAACACACCAAATTTCTCGCCATTTAGACCTTAAATGCCTTGATATTTAATTACACATATTTTGGTAATACATATTTCACAAAGACGAAAAGTGAATTAGACATGAAGCATCAACAATGCTTGCCTTTTTTTACTCAAAAATTCACGTCCACACAACAAGGTAGCTGAGTAGTATTCCGTGTGTGTGTCAGTTACACTCATTAGTTTACCTGGACGAGTAAAAATTGTAGCTAGAATGGCCATTTTATTTTCAATAACTTGCCATTTCAGTCATCATAATTAATAAGTACGCATTTTTTTCTTCTTCATCATCTTTTTTATCTGCTTTTCGGCTTGTTATGCAAAAACGGGCAAGTCCTTATTTGAAAACAACTTTCATTTTTCAGTGAATACCTAATATATGCATTTTTTTTCAAAAAGTGTCCACGTGGGTGGGAGAAGAGTGGTAGTAGTACAAGCAGAGCAAACTGCCAATGTAACCATACCTTTTTCAACAATGTATTACATGAGAAAGCTTACTTGCCAGCTCTTATCTGATCTTGTTACTCTCTGCCTTTGTGTGACTGACTACATCTATAACCATTAAAAGAGAAAAACGACAGATAAAGTTTTATAAAAAAAAACCACTGTAAAATTTCCAAAGTATGAACAAATGCAAAACAAAAAGGAACAGTAATTGTAAAGTAAGGTGTAATTAAGCATAGCTTAAAAAGGTAAAAAGTATTGTGGTTGTAAAAAAAAAGTAAAAAAAATCAATGAGTGCACTATGCAAATTACTGTATTATTATTGCATTTTTCAATACCGGTTATTTAGGCAGCTTACTATTTTTTAGTACATTATTGCTGTTGATGCCGATATCTAGAAAATTTATGATGATGATGACGAGATAGTGATTTAAACTGACAGGCGGAATTCACTAGTGACGATGTCAATTAAAAAATTTAAATCAATTGTTCCCTTCACTCCCGGCCAGCAACCTTCACGTGAATTAATAATCCTTTATTTTCTGACATCTTTCTCGTGTGCCCTCAGTCAAACTCAATTCCTGGTGATGATTAGTGTAAGGATAAGAAAAATGTATTTTGTAGTTAGATTTAGAGACATTTAATTGTAATGACATGGACATGATAATCATCATCAGCATCATCGAGGCCCTTCTCTTTCCCTTTATCTATATCTTATATTTGCTTTGCTTATTTTTTTTCCTTAAGTAAGATTATACGACAATCCAAAAAGGATATTTCATAGATTTAAAATCAAGATGAAGATAACGTTTGGAGGAGACTGTGCGTGGAGGAATCTTTTTTTGTCATCAAAGTGGAATGGCAATTTAATCACAATCACGTCACGACTTAATTCAATATTAACAATAATACATAATCATAGAAGAATAATATGTTATAGCCATTCACTAAGAATGTAAAAAAATAGATATATGATACACGATGATGCTTTACAAACTGATACATGCATTTTGCCTTTTAAAAATTACAACTTCATTGTTCTTTCAAGAGTGTATATAACGAAGCGTGGCATTAGTCCAAAAAAAAGAATAACCTAAACTAAAAGCAATATTATATTATGGCGATGATGGCAGCACGACAGTTGACGGGGACCTGGTCTGGTGGTGTTGTAATGATGATGTGATGACTTTTTGGCGCTGCTCGTGAATAAGTAGGCATTTGTTAAAGAGAGGGAGAGAGAGAATTAAAAAAAAAAAATATCGACAGGGATAGGTAAGTAAGTACCAACAAACCTAACTAAAAATATCTCAGAGCATCTGTCGGTCATGGTCCCGTTTTCTACCCATTTCTTTTGTCTTTTTTTCACCAGAGATGTCCTCTTTTTTCGTTAAATATATTTTCATCATGCAGAGTTGGATCTGGATCCCAACTGACTTCAAAGTATATTCATGAGGTTTTTTCAAAAGAAATGCTTTATTCAAGTGGAAAAAAATAAGCTTGTAAATTAGCAACTTTTTTGCAACATCCGATCGTCACCCGTGCCTTGAGTATCTCTCCTCTTTCAAATCAAACATTCAAGATCGTACCTATGACTCTAGAATGGAACTGTAAATACCACAGCAATGAAAGTGTGAGGTTCCCTGCTTGTGCAATCAAATTTTCTTCGTGTACAAACAAAGTACCAGAGTGCCAAAAACCTTATTCCATTAAATTTGAGCTACAATAGAGAAAAAAACCCAATTTTGTCCTAGAGAGACAGAGATCTAAATAATATTGTAAGAATAGTATAACTACATCATCAACCAACATCATCATATCATCATAATGTCATCCAAGTCTGTTCATCTTCTGGCCTGGTCTGGTTTGACATGGCATTGACAATGAGATCTTTGCTTATGAGCAAAAATGTGTAGTCGTGACAAGATGCAGAAGAAACAACAATGCAGTAATAATAAAGATGATGGTCAGCAGCTAATCAAGTTTCATCAATCTCAATTCCGTCAGCTGCTATCTATCTGCTACACATATTACCTTTCGCCATTTTCCAATAATAATCCAATACAAAATCAACCATTATTATCACTACTACTACTGAACCACAATTTTGTTCACTATCCTCACTTGCCGTCAAAGTACTTTTACTAATCGGATTTCTGTATTTCCATATATGATCACCTCCATTGTTATTGCTACTGCTATTGACTTTAATATCACAAGCCAAAGCCATGTATGTTATGATTTTTTCTGTCATGATTACAACACACGACACGACACATTTATTTTTCCCATTTTTTTCCTATTCAAAAAAAATAATATTATTTCATCCATTTTGATTGAGATTGACAGTTGAACTGAAAAGAAATGGAAATATATACATATCTGTGTAACCCACCATATTTTTTATTTATTGGTTTGTTTTGAGCACACAAAAAAAGCAATACCATTATTATAATGATTTGGATTATTGGATTGCCTACAAACTAGAATGCACAAGTGGTCGTTAGTAGTCAAGTGGTATTGAATTACTTGTAACTACAACACGCCTACTATTTACAGAGTTATTACTCTGCACCTTGTAGTAAAAGTTTATCAGTAATTTATAACAAAGCAGTGATAGAAAAAGTTATGATGATGTATCCNGCCTACAAACTAGAATGCACAAGTGGTCGTTAGTAGTCAAGTGGTATTGAATTACTTGTAACTACAACACGCCTACTATTTACAGAGTTATTACTCTGCACCTTGTAGTAAAAGTTTATCAGTAATTTATAACAAAGCAGTGATAGAAAAAGTTATGATGATGTATCCACGTCAAAAGACAATTTTTTTTTGCTGAGGTGAACCACAACGACAGCAGTAGTACAACAAACAAGTTTACTTGTTTTCTTTTCTGGAAACGCACAATTGCTCTACATAATAAAAAAAAATAACAATAGAAACGATACATTGTTTGCAATTCGTTGAATAATTTACGAGTCTGCCAGAATCCATTTGGCTAAATGTTATTATTCCTACAAGCTATTATCCATCCTTCCCACGCATGAAACCTTATAACTTTGCTTTTTTTCTGCATAAATAGTATAATGGAGGGCTAAGTAGGTAGTAGGATTTTCAGGGTCGTGCCCACCTCTACTGCTCATTCGAGTGGACAAGCTCATTACATGGACAATTATGGGGAGATTTAGATGATTTGTTGCTGGTACTCTTGAAAAGCTGGATTTTAATAGATTCTCGCGTAATTGGATTGATTATGCTGGTACATACCGTGTTAAAAGTGAATTCTGTGTTGTGTTTTTTTTTCTTCGAGCAAAAAAAACAGAGACGGTGGTGTAGAAAAATTGGGTCAAGATTGTGTGTACATTTTATTTTTAATCTCAACCACGTCGGAGACATCCAAGTGTACGACGAACATGGGTTTTGAGTGTTTATATCAGCTTATCTTATGGAGACCAAACAAGGGAAGTGTCTTTTGTGACAGGTACTTGTGTGCTTTATGAGGATGACTATTTTTATTCATCCATCTTGCTCACTTTCTGTAGTCTGACAAGGTACATTGCTATCGCAATAAGTGCAGTAACAACAAAACATCAAAATTATGTGCAGTTTAAATCACTCATATTTTTTGCACACTTGGGCATTAATGATCATCTTGTTCATTTTTTTTGTTTTTTCGACTGCCGCACGGCAGCTTTTTTTATTATAAAAAAAGAACATTAACTTTTTTTAATGTTTGATTCCGCATGCATATTCATTAATCAATCAAACGAGAAAAAAAGTAGATGCGATAATTGTACAATTTTTCTTCAGAATTAGAGCCAAGAATTTTGAAGGGTTCAGGGTCACTACACTTGTTTTATGAGAACCATCAAATGATATACGTAGAATAAAACGCTTAATAAAAAAATGAACTCTAAATCATTGCAATGTAATAATGCAGCAGCAGCACCCTAGTTTATTTGCATTATTGCCTTACTTTCATTTCTATTATAACAACAATAATCATAATCATAAGGATAATCCCTAAATTTTTTGATTGTTTTAGAGAAGAGAATAATAGAATGTTGCTAAGGCTGACGGCGATTTTTGATGATGATTATGATGATGATGATGTAATATGCATGAGCTGCCCATCAGTACACATTCAAATGTAACACAAGCTCACAAAAAGGGCTACATACTAACTAATACGATGATGATGATGATGTAATAGAAACTGTATGTAATTTTTGTGCAAAAACATTATTTGAGAATCTCCATAATATATATTTCTGCTGAAGCAGCAGGTGCTGCTGCTACTGCTGTTTTTGAGTTTTTGCCTGAGTGATTTTGAATTTACTTTAGATTTTTTTGAAGGTTGAAAAAACTTTTATGAAAAAAATGACTATGACGATATACGTGTTTTAAGAAGGAGGAAAAAGAAAGCTGTTTTTATGCAAAGGGTGTACGATAAGCGAAAAAAAATATATTTAGTGAAAAATATAGTGTTTTTGTGCCTAAATAATATATAACTACAACAAAATGTACTAATAAAATAGGCGTGTATATAAGCTTACAAATTTTAGATCCGTTACGGAATTCATTTGTGATGTTTTTACAAAAGAAAGGTACCTAGAAATTGTAAGTCGTTGCTGCTTCTGGTTTGATTGAACACACCTGCCTCTCTCTCTCTTATAAATCCTTTCTAGAGAAGGATGTTGTTACATAAGAAGCTATTTGCTTTAAGGCTTGTTGTGTAATAGTACATCATTTTATTATTAACTTAATTCATTTTATAATGTGGTAATGCAGAGATGCAGGTGGTTGCATTGTAGTAAACTATTTTTATGTAAAGCGATGCCGCTAAAATTAGCTAATCCTTTTAAATGATTTATTTTACAAATAAAAAAAGAAATCTACAAAAGAAAACGAGGTAAAACTGATGTACAGATAAAAGTGACATTTTTTACAGTTAAAATCATTAAGATTTTTCAATGATTATGTAATAAATGACAATTTCACAATCAACTTTTTACTACATGCATGGTCGGTATCGTCTCGCGACACAAAGGACAAACTACCTAATCTGCAGAGAATCATCAATAAATAATTTTAGTTTTTGCGTAAATTATCGAGGTTAAACTCAAAAATTTTTTGATGCGGTATTCTGATCAATTCGACATAGTATTTTGTTCCATGTGTGAAAATACTATCATTACCCAAAAGTATTTAGTTTGCAAGTAGTGGTAGTTCTGTAGTAGAACCAATGGACACGCTGATTTCATAACAAAGCCGTTCGATCATCATCATCAGCAGTACCACCACCAACTATAGTACCACGAGAGTAATTACATCTTTTAAGAATTTTATGATTCCTTTTTGCTTCGTACATACGTATTATTTACATAGTTAGTGTGCTTGGTGACCCTGCACGTGCATTTATTTGAAAAATAAAACGTGAAAATATTTCCACCTAAATATTTGATGCTCGTGTGTGTACCACATGCTTCTCCATGCATCATTTTATACAATGCTGCAAGAACTATATAATGTATAATATTGCAGCATAGTAATTTTCGTGTTTTCCTTTCACAATATTCCCACAGTTTGCCCAATTTACTTCATTCACTAAAAAATTTCAAACGGTTTTCATCGGATTTTGTAATATTGCTTTTTTTCTCGCTGAAATAGTTTTCAGGTGCAAATTACTCGAAAGATATGTAGAGAAAAAAAAACTAATAATATTATAGAGTAGCCAGCTACCTACTTATTATTTAATTTTAAGTTGGTCAAATACACAGTCCACTTCAAAATTTTCAAAAAAAAATATTTAATTTGGCAAGCAATTGAAAACAAATTTTCGTTTTATTACCTTTTTTGCTGCTTAGATCCCTCCATTTTTAATTATTGCGTGTGTAAAAAAATGTTGACATATTACTCCTTCTTCAATTGGTTGTTGTACATCTCACAGAAGAGTAATTTTCGTTAAATGTTCTCCTTTCACAGATCACAACAATTAGTAATATTGTTTATCACTGTAATCTTCAAAGAATTAAGTAATGTTTCGTCATGTCTGTAATTGGTTCCTCTTCTTTTGTTCACATTTAATTACCCTGTTCTTCGTCTGATAATTATTTGACGACTGTATTTGATTGGCAATTTGCTAGTTTTTATTGATGATACTTTACCGTATAAGGCTCACAACAGTAATGGTAACGCTCATGAATTGGTCAATCAAATAAAGTTATTCTCTAAAAGAAAATATAAAAATGTCATATCGTAGAGAGAGAAATAATGATTCATTTAATTAAAATAACTTCATTGCCCACAACACGAACACGGTAGTACCAAAAGAGGCATTGCGTGTTACTCTGGCAGTCCATTAGATTAGCAATCGAATTTACATCGAATTGGTTTTTCTAAAATGTCATGTAATTTTTGCACGAGTGCACATGAAAGTGCAGGGGAACCTATAAAATCGATGAAGAGAAGAAATACAACGACAGATATTGCTCATATTATTATTGTCATTGCGCAATCTGCTGACTTGATTAAATTCCCTTTTTGAATCACTGAGCGTTGAAGAAGAAGACGTTGAAAAATGAATTAATTTCAAATTTGTTTTGGTTTACTTTTCCCTCTACTCACTTCACTTGACTAACTGACATTTTTTACTTGGAATTGAGTTTTCTTTTGGCGAGGAATTATACAGGCACGCACAAAAGCGACAGTGGTGATATGGTAGTAATAATAATGACGACGACATGCGTGGTATAATATGCGTAAAACCACAGAAACAAGTGTCCAAAAAAGATTTCAATTATTTTTTATTTTTTCGTATTGCATAACAAGTCCTCCAACACGGCGCACCACTGTAGTGATCTGTTCTCTTTGAACCACGCACGGCCACAAAACAGTTACATGTTATATTCTTCGATTGAATATTTCAAATTCTCTTTTTTTACACAAATATTTCAATTTTTTTCTGCAAATAAAAATCTATGACGAATTCCTCTGAAAAAAAATATTCTCAAGAAAATATATTTTTAAGGAAAAAAACGTGAGTTTAATGAACAAAAGTATAGCTGGTTTCTACAGATTCTCTTTTTATTCTGCTGCTGTTGCTGCTGTTGTTGTAGTTGGTCGTGACATGACATCAGTTTCACGATGATGTTTACCTTTGAAAATCAAAACTAATAATCACTGCATATGTACAATCCAAGCAAGTCAGGATCAAAAATCACCATCTCCTCTAGTCACTGCACAAAAAAAATTCCTTAAGGTTCACCATCAACTTAACTCAACACCTTGTTGGTTATCATATCATCATGTCATGCATGAATGAATGCATGCATGCATGCTTGCCACAGGAGGAGAAATACTTGTCTTTGTTCAAAAAGGCAAGTCAGGGAAGAGAAGTCAAAGCCAAGTCAGGCCAGGCCGCTGCCGCCACCACCACCAACTCATTCAGATATATATATATTTTTTTTTTTTGCTGTTGAGCTGTTAGTATTCTTGTACATTTAGCAAAACTGTATATTTGGTATCTTACAAGTTACAACAGAACACATAATATACAGTAAAACGGCAGAATGGGAAGTTGGTAATAAGCTGATAATTGAGGCACGACGACAATGAAGTAAAAAAAGAAGACTAAACAAGTAACATGAACAAACTACTACTACTACTGCATAATAGTATGCGCCAACAAAGTTAAATGTTTACTTAACTCTCTGAAGAACGACAAGTGAACAATCTATAAACGGCGGAAATAGCAAGAAGATGGATGCGCCATGATTATGTTGATGATTGTCGAATTGTAAAATATGTGTGCGCCTTCCCCTTCGGCTTGTTTTGTTTACAGCTTTCTAAATACTTTCAGAAGTCAGTATGTTTTTTTTTTATTTCAGCTGCTCTTTTGAGTCAAGTTAAATTACAACGAAAATGCAAACACACACACACACACACAAACGGCCAGTATTATTACAAAGGTAGGCAAATTATTTATTTTTCCTGGGTTGCTGCTATTATTGGACTTGTCCATTTATTTATGTAAAAAGATGTACCATGTTTCTCCATTGTTAACTTTTCTCTCTCTCTCTCTCTTGTGTAAAAAAAATATTCACAGAAATCAGCAAAGCAGACAAAGAAAAAAATAGATAATGTGTTTTTTCAATTCTTCCTCGGGTTTTAATGTTTGTCCGTTCTGTTCAGCTGGCTATGTACTTACTACCAGCAACAACAACGTGATGAAGGTGAATTACATTATTTATTTGCAAAAGGCATGTAAGAAGCAGATGCAATTTTTTTTTCTCTTTCACGTTCCACACAATGAATCTTATATTTATATCCTTCGTCTTTTTTGACAAGCACAATAAGAATGTTTAAAATTTTCACATGGTGATCATTGCTCATCCTTCTGAAGAAAGAGGATATTATATTTTACGAGGTCCATCCTTTCTTCTTTCTCATTAACCATAGTATTCGTCATTAAACCAACAACATAATATTATGCATAAGGATTTTTGTTATGCACTTTTTTTCTACGGCAGTTTGCATAATTCGAGGTAAAAAAAAGACTTTGTTGTATAATATTGTAATTTGAGAGAGGAGTAATAAGTAAGCAGAGAGAAGAATAAAAACGGAGTATTTTTGGCAGATGATAAGTTACATAAGAATTTTTCAGAGTTTTTGGCTTGACTTGACTTCCTTTAGTCTCATGGTCAGCATTGACGATGATGATGATGATGATGATGGTGGCGATGAAACTTGAGACTCTCGGCAAACCTTGCTGATTATTTGATGATGATGATGATGATGATCATTTAGAGATGGAGATAATAAATGAAGTAGTAATGGTTTTTCAGTGGTAGCAATCAAAAAAACAGTAGCAGTGGTGTAGCAGTTTGCAGTGATAATAATTTCACATTATTATGATGCAACAGAAAAATATCTTGTTATTATTATTATTATTATTCAGTCATTTTTCCTCATTACGCAAGTTTGCGCGTAATTTTGCAGAATAAAAAAAATCACTTCACTTGAAGGCATTTGTTGTATTTTATATTTTGTTGCAATTGCAATAAAAGTTTTCGTTTTTAATAATAACGGAAGATAAGGAAGAACCACCAATGAAGTCCTTAGTGTTCCCTTGAGAAACAAGCGTGGAGGTGAATGGGGAGGAGACGGAGTGGAAAAATAGAAAAATGATGGTGATGATGATGATGATGATGATGAGAAAAGGAGATGCAAATCAAAAAAAGTTGGCAGCAGGGGATCTATTACTGCTGCTGAGAATAATACTGTGAATATTACAGGAAATTAGTAAAGAATTGTATACGGTTCCTTACAGGATAATCACAGTACTTATAGCAGCTGTACCACTAACTTAATCAATAAAAAATGCAACTTTATTTTTCACTCAGACAAGGCAATAAGACAACAAAGATTGTATCCGAAAAAAAACTGTTATTTTTTTTCTAATGCTCCTTCCCAGTGCTCAGTTCTTGGTAAATTATTATTATACATTTATTTGTGTATTTTCCGTCTAAAAATAATGAACGATTGACAACACAAAAAATGGGAAAAACTGTAACTGAAACAAAAAAAAATTCTCCCACTACACTATTTTTTCAAAAGTTTCCCAGGAGACTGGAGTTGACCCTTTGAAAAATAAATTTGTTGAATTGACCTTTATTGTTATCTTTTATACGTGATCAACATTTCTACGCTTTATTAAAGCTGTATAGTGACCACTACTACTGAGCAAACCAAATATTAAATGTCAATGAATGAAGATGCGTCGTCGTCGTCTTTTTGGTCGTGTCCGTTCTCTGCAAACTCTCAACTCGCACTGATTCGCACGCACGTACTTGAAAATACAGTGCAAAAAAAAATAATTCAAAACTGCATGCTAAAAAGCATGAATCCATGCCATGCTTGTTCGCAAACTTGTACAGGAATCAAATATAGTATAATGAGTAGATGTACGTACGTGGTAGTTAGTTGTGGGCACACAGGTAGGTAGAAAGGTAGGCACGAGGGAGAGAGAGAGAGAGATGAGAGAATGAACGTGAGCGAGGGAATGAATCTCAGGCCTCAGGTTAGTTACAGAGAGCATTACTACCTTATTACCTGTTATTATTTGATACAGACGCCACTCACTCAACAAGAAGCCAGCATTTCTAGATAGTAGCGCACCGTGAATGAACTTACCTTTTGGATAAACATTTGTTTTAGGCAGATGAAAAACCTGTATAAAAATATTTGTCAGTGCGTTTACTTTTTAATAAGACAACAACCGATAATTCCGACTTTTTTTTAGAGTTTTAGCATTCTTTCTACTTGCTGAACAAAAGATTAAAAAAAATATATCATGTCCAATCTCAGTTAGACTTGAAGTACTTTTCTTGTAACATAAAAGTGTTCCAAATTTGGAGTGTTTAGCTTCCTTATCAACTGCCATCTGAGAAGACAAT
>JAHZMZ010001734.1:0-19551 GCA_027743805.1 Lepidocyrtoides sp. E14
GGATACTGTGAGATACTTAGGTTATGATATTAACTGTAGAAATCGGGATGCGGATGAAATCAAGAGAAGAATCAGGGAGCTGTATGCAAGGGCAAATCTCATTAAGAGTAGGTTCAGTGCTTGCAGCGTTGCAGTAAAAAGAGTGTTATTTAAAACATTTTTCTCAACTATATATTGTTCGAGTTTGTGGACTCCGATCCAAAAAACAGTTATTGATAAAATAAAAACGGCATATAATGATTCGTTCAGGATAATTTTTGGTTATAGCAGGCGCGACAGCGCATCAGGAATGTTTTGCGAAAATGGATTGGCGGATTTTGCGGCCATGAGGAGAGGAGCAGCATATTCATTACTTTATCGGTTGGCTGTTTCAAGCAACGCAATTATAAAATATGTTGTAAATTCTGAAGCTTTTTTACGTTCATCTATTTCAAGAGAATGGAAGAGGTTGTTATTTAACATCATGTAAATTTGTTGAAAATTTGTTTCTTTGTTCAAATGAACGTTTTTTCCTATTAGAATTAGTATTATGGACTCTGTATTGCTTTTTAACACCTATGTAATATTTCAGTCTGCAGTAAATAAAATACATACATACATACATACATAAATCGAGCAAATCATGCGAAGCTGAGCCGGCCAGTAATATACACGTTGCCTTTAACTAAAATAGGTAATTTAAAATGATGTCAGGTACATGCAACTTTACAAAGTTTACATTCGCCATATATACGGTTGTGTCGTATCGCCTGCAGGACGGTATATCGTTCTGCAAATATTTGTCATCTTAACATCGGTGTTTTTCGTAATTGATGTTTATCAACGAGTGAAAATCGATCGATTGGAAAGCTCAGACATAAAAAAAATGCTTCCTTTGATGACATGTTTGCTGTCGAAAAGTAAGATATTGCTAGCGTATCTTAACTTGAAATTTGCATAGGAAAAATAAATTATTCATTCTCCAGAGCAAACTTGCGTTTATTCACACTTTTTCCGTTGGCAGACATATGATATGCAATTTAAGTTTCGTAATGACTTCCGAAGGTATCGTATCTGAAAAATTTGGTAGAAAAATGATAGGAATTGTTGAGCTTATCATAGCGGTCTTTCTACTATGCGTTCTTTCATGGAGTATTTTCAGCATGTGGGATTCCTTTAAAGATTGTTCACATTGTTTGGTTTTGATTGTGCTGGTGGCGCTGTACATTTTGGCATCACTCGTTATTTCACTGGCTCTGATTATTTCAACATATTTAGTAAGGAAGGGCTAATTTTTATTCAAATTAAAAAATCTCTAGTTATTTGGCTATAATCTTTGTTATTTTTTACACTTTTAATTGCAGAATATCAATTTTCTGTCTCTTAAATGGATTGCAGCTTCCTCCTGCGTACTCAGTACATTTGGTTTCATTGGTGGCACCATATTTTCATGTGTTGCACCAGGAGTTTTTAACAAAAATTTAGAGAGATTTTTTGTCATGATTGCTGTTCTGTTGAAGTGTGCTGCGTCCGTCTGCGTAGTCTGTAAATATATTTGGGTGTTTTCAGAGACAATTACAAAACGCGATACAAAGGTGGCACACTCAAAGAGTCCTACTCAAGTAGACGAAAAGTCCAGCTAGTAAACCGTATGGAAATCATATCATGCACTCATTATCATTTTATATTGTTTTAGCTTCTATTTTTCAAACGAAGTACGAAATATGATAGTACTACTTTTTTAAGCTGTACAAAATTAAAATCAATAATTTATGGTTTTAGAGGCAAGCTTGTTCCGTGCCAAGCTTAGCACGGAATTTCTTTGCAACAAATGAATTTTTAAATACCCTCATGATGTATGTCTTGTTGTAATAAAAGCAAAATGGTATGTGATGGGCTATCGCTAATGACGCACATTTGCAATGTGACATTTATACGAACTAGCTACATTTTGAAGCAACGGCAGTGGAACATCTTCTGATCACTTGATCAAAGGTGTAAGAAAATTGTGTGAATGATTAAGGGGTAAATGTACTACTATTACTTGTGAAGCATGTCGTGTCACTCAAGTGCAGTCAAGCTTGAGGTGAATTTTGACTATCCAAGAAATATTCCGGGCAAACTTTCAACTCGCCTCATTGGATCTTTAGAAATACTCATTGAAGTAGCACTAGTTATCTGTCTTATCAAAGATACGTTAGCAAACAGAGATGAGGATTCAGCACCATCAGAGCGGATAAGCGATACAAAAAATTCAATACTTGACGTGTTTTTTGGACTTTATTTTCTCTTTTCATTGGTTCTGTCTGTTCTGCTGGTATACAGTACGTTTACGGTAAGTGAAAGAACTATAGATGTTTACAAAAATGACTGTTGTCTTGGCTTTAAACACTTTTAAATGTTTTCTTTAGATGGCCGCTTTGACAACAAGTAAACGAATCGCCATCCTATGGTGCATATTTCGAGCTATCGGTTTTCTAGTAGCCATGGTTCTCATTATAGTTAATCAAGGAAACTTTGATAATCTCTGCTATATCAGCATGGTCGGATTTCTCGTCATATGGGCCTTGTCCATCTATTTTGTAAACGTGTATCTTCGTGGACTGAATATTGAAATTGCAAAGGAATTTCCACCTCGTTTTCGAAAAAGGAAAGTTTCCTCCGTGTCAGCGCTCTCTGAGGACAATGATGTCGACCCTGAGAATGTGGATCAACAGCACAGCACAGCACAATGGCATCAGTTTAGAGCATACCTCCATCCTCCATCGTGGGAAGGCAGTGTTATATCAATTAGTGGGGATGATCGTGGGAAAGCAAATGAACTCACAGTTCCTGAATGCCGCTTTTAAATTTTATATGCAGAGATCATATACGGTTTGTGAAGCTTTGTCTTTGAGATTATCAAACAAAAATTGCCAATCACTTACAGCACATTTTTAAACTACTCTCCACAATTAAGTAATTACTGTAAGATTTTGCCTGTAATTTCGATCTTTATCATTTATTTGACATCACGGCGAAAGATTTTTGGGATGCTATTTTTCACGTACACTAGACATCAAGGCAAATGGTTAAGTTTTGTGAAGGTACGGGGCAACTTGCAACTTGGGTTTCGAAAATTGTCAAAACCCATGTATTTTTGTTATTCTGCGAATTGCTGAAAGCAGCAGTGACAATTTGATGAAATAAACAAAAAGATTTATTGCTACAATTAAAACCAAGGACTAGACACAAATATTTTTATGCACATCTGCCATATGATTTCATGGATCTGTTTCACAAAACCAAAGAGAAAGTAAATGATGATGATACTTTAAAATGACATGAAAACTTCCCCTTGTAGGCGATAGGAATTTTAAAACTGTGTTGATTAGAGAATTTTTGTAGTCGAGTTTAATAAAATGAGCTCTTTTTACCGATAATATTGAGGAGTTATTTTACACAATGTAATTAAAAGAATGTTTATGTATGTTTGTCAAATATAATAGTTTAGTAACCTAGCACAACAGAATTTTAATATCAGAAGGTGCAGGCTTCTCTCCAAATTTTTTCATCAGCACTCTTACAACCTTTTGACCGATTTTAACACTAATCCCGTATTTTTCCATACATTTAATCAGATTACCCCAAACGTCATTATCAACTAGTAGACCATTCGAGCTCGCTACAAACAAATCAATTTAAAAAAATAGCGTATTCATTCCGGAAAGCTTGTTCTAAACTTTATTAAACCTTTTATTAATTTCCACTTACTTGCAGACATGCTGAGAAGATGAGGTTGCGTCTTGATGAAACTATCCCAAATCGAGCCATACGTCTTATCAATTATTGGTGGCATTCCTTCTCTTTTTAGAACGTCCAGAATCACCCTTCTGCAATCGTTCCTTAGACTCATTCTGCAAAATTTTAATCCATGGTATAAAATGTTCATTTTAATAATAGAATCAAACTTTACAAATAAATTATATTGAATGCTCACTAACTTGACAGAAGAGAAATGGAAGGTTGGGGAGATCTGAGACTTATTGTATTTTACCTGTCGTTTGGGTTGATTACTTTTTTTATCACCTGCAGAAAAAGAAGTTATCAAGAGATGTTGATAAGATGACTGTGAAATTAAATCTGAATCGCTTTCAGTTTACTCATCCGAATATTATTTCAGTGGTGAAAAATACATAACCTAAATTTAATACTATCATCTGATCATAACACAATTCGTGTTGATGTTTGATTGAGACGATGACGATGATCGATTTTTTTTTGCAATATTTAAGTAAAAAAAACTCATGTTTCTCTGAAATTTCTGCAGTTTCACACTAAGATTCAGTATGTCATACAAACCTTGTTTCTCCACAGGTGCCCACGCTTTTGTTCCGGTATTTATGTCAATGTCAGTGCACCTGCATCCCGTAATTTACCAACTTTCAAGAAAACATATACACAAATGCACCCTATACCCCAAGAGCTGCACTTTACTAAAAAAGTACAAAGCATTGGTGGATTGGTGACTTGTCGTCACCGTCATCTTTCGTCGTGTTTTGTTTCCGGTAGATGTACATCGGTAATGTCGAGTAAACGAAGCAATCAACCATGTACCATGGATCATAAATTTTTCATAAATGCTGCTCATTTAGATTCCACTAATGGATAGTTAAGGAGGAAACTTTACTCCCAAAAATTATATTATATACATTAGTCATAGTCATAATATGGTCATGGTTATATTCATTCAAATAATATAACTCGACAACATTCACGAAAGATGCATCTCTGTATGCTTATAATTAATTCATACACATATGCACATCAGCAGAACGAGTAAATATTGCAATAAAGTTTTAATTGATTCCATATGCATTTTTCGACAATTTATTTTAGAGAAATTTTCCAAGAAAAAAAGTTAGTTGAGCTTGAACAGTCTATAAGCAACTTTTAAGAAATCGACTCATTTGTCCTTCCAACCTTGTTTCCTATATCTAGTTCTCATATTGAAAAATACCTATTGCCTTCGTTCTTTTTAAAAAAATGGGTGATGATGAATGATTTAAAGTCACGGTTTTCTTGGAAGAAGGGCTGGATTAACATTGCATTTGAAAATAAATGAAAATGATGAATACCAACGTTACGTTTTTTTCCAGAAATAGAGTGGAAAAAAACCATGAGAAATAAAAGCATGCAAAATTTTGTTTCCGGGGTTTTGTAAGCTAAGAGCAGTAGAAATGCAAGCATTGCATTGCTTGGTCCCAAAATCTCTTCCTTTGATCTGCTTTTACACACTTTTTTTTGCTTTGCCTCCCTCAAAAATAAATAACGTTCAATCGTCACAGCGACACTTGGAGCTTTTTAATGATATGGGAAAAAGGAAAGGAAATCGTCTGCATATTCTATTTTGGGAATACTTTAATTTATTTAGGTCGCGCATCGGACATGTTGCAGGAGGTTGGTGAAAACTCTTTACGGAAATATGAAAGATTTCTCGATTTAATAATATTGCATTCAAGGTCATGATATGGATGGATATTTACTGTGCTTGCATATTATAAAACAATAGTTCTACCTGTAGCTTCACACACCTGTATTTGTAAGTGAATAATCAATCGTAAATAAATCTTGTACTTTTAATTAAGAGTGATGATTACAATATAGAAGGCTACCTATTTTTTTAGATATTAACGTTTTCAAGTCAAACAATATTTTTTTCAGTTTCATCCATCCTGATACGTTGAAAAAAAACAGATTTTGTTACTTTATTCTTCTTAAAAATAAATAATAATAATAATTTATAATACATTAATAGGGGTATAACCGTCTAGTCTACTAGGATATTTTTTTCTATAGGATAAAATCAGTCTACAGAATTGATTTGTGTATTGAATAGGAAACGGGAGTGAGACCACGAAGATATAAAATAAAAATACTTTTATGATTTTTGTAATTTTTGTGAAGGGTATCTACAAGGAAAGGGCATGTCTAAGAAGGATATGTTTTGTCTTTTTCCACATTTTTGTTACTTAACTGATGCGGACAAAAACAGCGCACCGCGTGTGATTTGACAAACGTTGTCATATTATATATAGTAGTCATGCTTAACACAGGAAAAGCTTGACTTCGGCATTGTTGGGGTTGTCACCAAACTTCTTTTTCAAAATGCGGATTACCCTCTCTGCAATGTTTTTGGCAATGCCAAATTTCTCCATGCTGTGCTGAAGATTACCATAAACATTCGCTCCGTCAAGTTGACCATTAGAGTCTAAAATGCAGAGTGACATTTATATACTTAAACTTTATTTTTTATAAAAAATATAAAATTAGCACGGTATCAAATTTGCATAGCAATTTTACATACCTGCACCGGCACCGCTAAGAATATGAGGCTGAGTCTTCATGAAGGTCTCCCAGATAGAATTATAGGTTTTGTCAATGATTGGAGGCATCCCTTCCTTTTTCAAGGTATCCAGGATGGCCTTCCTACACTCATTTTGCAACGTCATGTTTCTTAAAATCTGTAAAAAAAATCACAAGAAATTAGCACCAAAAGTAAGCGCTGCTAAAGTAACCTGACTCCGATATATTACTAGCTTCACAGAATAGTGATCCAATTTCAAATTACTTGGGCGGAACAAAATTCCCGTTTTCAGGTCTTGTGTGAAGAGGACAACAAACCGGACGCCGACACAGCCTCAGAGAATGTGATAGTTCTCTTATTAGTCTCTTCACGTCTTCATCACATCTCCTCTCATCATCATCATCATCGCCAGCAAAAAATTGAGTCATCTTTTCCAAATTACAAAAATAGGAAACTGCGTATCTATCACCGTTACCGGTACTATTACCATGAATTTCAATGTATGTGCATATGTATATTTCTGGCTGATTGCCGAATATTCATATTACATAGTTGGGAAATTTCGCGATAAAATTGCAACATTAATATTTGTAAAGACGGAGGTGGATTGGTGGAGTATGGATGAATATGCATGCCTTACATATCACTTCTTCGCACTATTTACAAGACGCGTCCTTCCTGCTTAGCAGAGACCGAACAAGAAGGTCGCTTCCTTTTGCTTTCCGAACTTTCCTCCGCATAGCACACACTTTTTTTGCTATACCTCTCCTGATATTTTTATCATTTTCTATTCTTCATTATCTTCTACGGTTGTCGTCAAAAAGATTACAAGCTTAAGGAAGAAGTGAGAAGTCACATTTTGCTTTGCAGATGTTGAAATTACTACATTTCCATTTTCTACACTTCTATTACTTTGGTAAACGAGGATATACGAGTTTGAAAATCGAAGCAGAAGAACATAAGAGTCATTTCACCACCCACGTAAGGATGTCGCACGCCCACCATTGTGCTCATTTAAATGACACCGTAAGATATTTATGGCGGTGGACTGGTGTGAGAATTAAAAAAGAGGAGAATAGCGCTTTCCTTAGAATAATTTGCAGAATTGTTTTGAGGATGAGTTGAAAAAGCTTCAACAAACCTTCAATTTTGAGATAATTTCTACTGCGGAATGAGTTTTCGAACTGAACAACAAGATTGGAAATGCTACCGATGGCAAAACACGTAAATATACTTCTTTTCTCTATCGAACAAGAACTTTGTCAAAATTGCACTTGGACAGAGTTAGCCACGTAAAGACAGAGCCATTGCCATTACATGTTGCTATGCTACAATGCATAAAACCGGGTGACCTAAAGAATGCCATGTAAATGCTGTTTTTCTTGAACGTGTCTTCGTGATCATGTTTGTGAAAATGTTTCAGCTCAACGAAAAAACGAAATATAATCACATAAATTATTTTTATTAATTTATTTTTTTCGCTATTTTTATGCAAACAACACAGTAGCATGTGAGAACAGTAAATATCTTGTTTTATCTGACTACATAATATAAGTAAAAATATGTAACATGTATTAAAGCAGATAAGATTTTAAAATCACAAAACCTTAACTCGGCATAAAAGAAACCTCCATCGACGCTCTTACGTCACTTTACCCGTGAGTCATCATGAGAATACTCTTTCAAATTGCATTTTTTTTCTGTAAAGCCGCATAAATAATGTACTTCTATTTTCCAAACACAAATAAGTGCAATTTCTCATCGTTTTAAACTATATTACAAGCTTCTGCCATGTAAAAAGTGATGTAGTATTACTATCTGCTGGGAAGTTGTGACAAAGCATCATCCTGTTTTGTATTTTTACACCAGGATCATTATTATTATTATATAAAAATACTCTACAACTAAGCACTGTATAATACCAAATAAAATTAGTACATACATACAATATACCATGTATCGTACTAAATAGCTGCGTACACTTTTGTTCTTAAAGCACCTGCCTGCCCTTATGTCACTTGAAAAGTAGTAACAACGACACTACGGCACTCCCTCTCTTAAATTTATAACATTAAAAAGTTGCAAGATAAAATTAGGAACCATATTATTGACCTTCAAAATTCTTGTTACAATGACTTTGAAACATAATAATAACATTATTATTATAGTATATACTATTGGAACAGATGCTATTTGTCAACGGTAAAACAACAACATCATCAAAAACATAAAAAACTAGATCATGAAGTTGAGTTGTTAACTTGTAGTTTCTCTAAAAGTTTGATAAGGTTTTTTTTTGCTTGATCATCTAAAAGGCACAGTATGCACAATGAAGGCAAGCGCGTGTGCATTATTCTGGGAACTGCTTGCTCTCAAGTCTGAAACAGTTTATAGTATACTAGCAGTCTAAGAGTTGAATCACTGGAAATGATAGAACATCACAATATATAAATATTTATTTAGTGTTGTGAAATAAGAAATGTTTGCTATTTTCATAATAAATCATGTCCTTTCTTGTCCAATATCAATCAATCAACAAAGCAATATAGACAATGGATGAGTCAAAATCACAAAAATCAGTGTCTCTGCTTTTAGCACTACAGTTAAATGATTTGATTTTAAAGCGGAAGAATAAGCGGAGATACAACTAAGGAGGAAGTAGAACCAACCATAAACGCCTGCAGCATAGCAGGGCATGTTCACTTTCACTAACCAATCTTGTAGTCTAGTGAGATGAAATTTACACAATTGTTTTATGGAGATTCACGGTCAAAAATCGAAACTGCCTAATTCTCATCGATGGCAAGTGTTTCAAGATTGGCGTTCCTTTTTAGGTTCTCATCTTCTTCGTCGAGAATTTGCAGAAGGAGTTCGTGGACTGGCTCGAAAGCTTTGGTGTACCCTGACTTGGACAAGTGAAGATAGTCCCACATGTCGTGATGTGATATTGTACCTAATAAAATAAGATGGAAAATTTGTAGGACTTTGTATTATGCAGTGTATACATAAATGCAAAAGCAAATTAAGGAGACTTTTGAAAATTGTACTATATTATTTGCATTACCGTTGGGTTGCACAAAGCCAGGATCAATGTTTACTTGCTGAGTCTGTGGCTTCGAAAGTAGCTTTTTAGATAGGAGCTCATTAACTTGGGCGTTGCGGTCTCGTATATGATTCGGCCTCTCACCTCGAGGTAGTAAACTCTGCAATTAGATAATACATTAACAACAAATATTATTATCAGTAATAATGAAAAATGGCCGAATGGTGTAAGAAATGCTATGCAAATTTACAAGAACAATGATATTTGCATTCTTTTGTCGCTCCCGGATTGCGTCAACGATGGCAACAATCCCATCTGCAATTTGATCCGCTGTGCAACCATGATTGTTGGTTCCAGCAAGGAGAACTACAGCCTGTGTAAGCAAATCACAACAGAGCATATTTTATGCATTTTTAAATATTCATAACAATTCGAGAATTAAAAAAATTATTGGCTAATAATAGTTGACTTGACATGCTTACTTTGAGATTCATATGATCCATTTCACCATGGGTAACCCTCCACAAAACATGCTCAGTGCGTTCACCTCCTAATCCAAAGTTGAGAGCGTGCATGGGCACAAATAGCCGATCCCACATTTCATGGTAACTTAAATAAGCAATATTTGAGTCTCCAATAAATACTACTTCTGGCTCCTTTTCCTGAGCTTCAGCCACAAACCTCCGATGCTAAATGGGAAAAAAAAGAAAACGATACCTTCAAAATATATGCATTTTAGTTTAACTTAATTTATTTATTCTTTAAAATTTGATCATTATTTCATTCATGGCACTCTCAAAGCAATCAACATCATACATGGCGACATATTACTTAAAAGACCAATTCTTCCGACCTTAGAACAACAACTAGAAAAGAGCAAAAGCCTTTCAATTTTTAAATGGGAAAACCAAAAAATGATTGGGATAAAATAATGTTTATGAGAAAATTAGAGTTGCTATCGGTAACATGGATGTGTTAATTGTTGTTCAGCTTCCAGCGCAAGTCGAAGATGAGTTTGCATGTCACATTTCCGATAGTTTCTTTAAAATTATCATTACATATCTCCAAAATTATTGTTATTTGGGCAAATTTAGTCGTACGTCGTGTACAAGCTAATAGACCATGATATATCTCATATATACATGACATGAATTGTGTATTTAATCACAAATAATTACCAAACTGAGCCATCTATCATCCCCATAAATATCTGGATTTTCGGTGGGTGTTGCAGCCGGGTTGTTGTCTCCAGACATAATAACACTAGTATTTTCACAAAGGTGACAAACAATCAACTATTTTCGGTATACCCCGTTAACTCTTTGCCTTATAGGTGTGTCGTCGTCGTCTTATAAGACTCTTATACTTTCACTTCACCTTACTCGTTACTAACTAATCTTGCTTGAGCAGCCTTCTTTATACAATTAAACCTACAATTCCGTTTTACAACAGTCAAATATTTATATATAGTATTATCCCATTCACCTTTTTACATTTTAATTGAGCTGCATAGCTACAGTATACGTTTATTTTGTGCTGCAAAATATTAGCTAGTAATTTCTCTGCTGCACTACTACTACCCTGGTCTGGTCTGGCTTAACTTTCTTCCCTTTTGTCAACGTTATGATTTTTAATTTTGCTCACGAGATGCTACATACAACAGCTCATTTAGTTAGACCGTACTTAAAAATGTACCTGAATCTGACAATTAGCAAACTTGTTTGTTTACAAAAAGAGTATGTGCAGACAGATTCCAAGCATTCTATAAACAAACTCTCTCGTATCTCTCTCGTAAACAATAGAAAACTTGATGTGTAGTGTGTGTAGAGTGTAGTAGAGAAGGCATATAATAATACGAAGTGTTGAGAGAGATGCACTAAAATACATTAAAAATAGAAAAAGAGTTCATTCTACGCGCAAGCTTGTTTCATCTGTCAAAGTGCTCTATGAGTACGTGCTCTCACACAACTTGCATCATTTTTATGGGCAAGAATAATGCAACGGTTCTATTGCTGAATTGAGCTGCCTTTGTTGGTTGAATAGTAATGAGCACAAAGTGTAATAGTTCAGGTATTTTTTACGTTATATTTGAAATCTTAATCTAACCACTTTGGCTGTCTTAAAGGAATAGATAAGCCAAGAGTTTATGGCAAAAAAAGTAAATTTATTTGTTTAAAAAGATTTTTGTAGGGAGGTAGTACTGATATTAGGCATTTAAAATGCCGAAAGAACTAATGGAATTTGTTTCGGATTGACTTATTGCCTTGGCATCAAATTTTGCTTTGAGTCAATTTCTGATGAATTGAGGCTACATTTCATTCTGAGCCATTTTGTTATCTTAATGGATAAGATGACAATAAAAAACGAGTAACATGACAAAACTAATTGAGACTTGGCATCATTGTTATTCTTTAATTTACTGGTGACTTGTTCATTAAGCGTAATTCATGGATTCGAAAGGCATATTATTATTATTTTTTGTGTAATAATAGGTATCTACTTACTACACGCATAATAACTATAAGCGACCGACTTTAACCGGAGAGAACTGACACTTTTCATGATGCATTGCTACAGACACTGACGGTGTTTTACAGAATAATATTTATTGTCTTGCCATAACGAGCAAATCACATGGGTATCCAGAATTATTCCAGATGAAGAAACATTAAATAGCCACAAGTTTTCATATTACACAGTGTGGATTATATGAATAATTATTAATTATGAGCGTAATTTTTCCTAAAAATACTTTTGTCCAGCAAATCTGTGATACAAACGAAATTCTCAAATGACATGCTTTTACATTCATTTAAATATGATACTGTAAAATTTTAAATTATCTTTTAATAAATTTTGTTGTCCACGCAAGTACGAGAACAGTTAGCATTAAATAAAAGAAGGATAAGTAAAAAGTTTTTGTTGCATTGTTGTACACTTGGGTTCACAAAAGTTGTAATGGTAGCATAGCACAACTTTGTTTAGTTAACGTGATCCAATTACAAGTGGAACGGTAGCTATAACTCTTAATAATGCGTATCTCAGCTAGCTGATGGTATAAATCTCCAGGGGCAACTGAAATACAGTACGAGCTTTGTCAGACAAACAGGATATAACGGTATGGTATCGCAAACCGAAGAAAGCATACACAGCACGATAAATTTATTCGCAAATTCAAATTGTACATGAAAAAATGCTTTAAAATGTTATTATTCGTCAAAAGCTAAGTCATTCTCAAAGTAATTAGAATCGTTAAGAGGCAAAAAGTTTTCTACATTTTTTGGTGGGTCAACTCTGCTATTAATTGAAAATAGTTTGTCAACGGACATTCTATGATCATAGAGTGCAGGAGCCTCCATCATGATGATCACAGTTCCTGTGACAAAGGCAGCGTTAAAAAGAATCAGAAATATGCGGTCCAAGACAGAGGAAAGAAACTTCCAGTCTTCACATTCCTGGCATGAAAATCAGTAAAAAGTTTACAATTATCAAGCTAAAAAAATAGTTTTATAACGATATTAATTAATAATTAGATAGAAATTCTTTCAAATTTGTACGTACATAATTAGTTTCCTGTAACTGCTGCATATAATTTCGCACAAAATAAACATTATCCAAAACCCTTCTAACTTCTTTAGGGGAAAACTTTACTTCCGTTGAAGTCTGTTGATCACGTTGAAATATTGGCTGTATATGCCGATTAATTTCATGAAGACTCCAGCTACACAATTGAGAAACTCTCTTTAGCCTTGATTCAGAATCTGTTATAAAACCGCTACTTTCTCCTTCAAAAAATTTATTTTTTGATTCTGATGCAAACTCTTTTTGTTCCATTGGTGGTGACGGAACAGTTTCCAATAGCAACAGTTTCGGAAGGATGGTGTAACGAAGACGCCTTACCCACCTTGGTAAACGATGAGTAGTTGGCTTTCGATAGTATACATTTAGAACAATGGTAGTGCAGAAAACTGAGAGAAATACTAGGATCATATTAAATACTATAATTTTCCCAAGGAGTGGCACTGCCAATGATGTAACTGGTATGTTAGATATCATTAGCAGTAGAAACATAACTTGACTGGGTAGGGACAAATAACTCAGTCCCATAAGAGGCATTACCAGATTTACCAGGTAGAAGTGAGGATGACGGCGCAAAGTCACGTTAAAATGGATAGCTGCGGAATTAATTGATTTTTTTCTTAATTGTCATAATTACCATGCCAAATCTGATAAGAGTCTGCCAAGATTAGGATTTGTGTTAAGTAGCTGCTACCTACTCACATAAGTAAGGTTCCTCACAGCAGTTGTAATATGTCTCTTTACTTTCAGCCGGAATTGAAATGAGATCCCACTCTGCGGAAGGGTAATAATCCTTCAAGACCATACCGACAGGAAGCACTCCAGTTTCATTTTCCTCTGCCAAATCTTTTAGCGTTACGAATAACATATTCCCATCATGTGTCCAACTACCAAACTGAAGAGAGCAATTTTGAATATCGAAAGGATAAAAGTTTACTTCGATCGGACAAAACGTTTGCACAACGGCACTTGGTGACCATATAATTTTCCCGTTTGATTGTACCGTTGCACTTTCTCCAAGCATTTCAAATTCATGAAACTTGTTGTAGAGCTGTATATCTGGACGCCATATACTGTCAGATGGTATAATGATTTGGCTAATTCCGCCGTATGAGTCAGGATCCCAATTAAATTTATAGTCTGTCCATTCCTGTTCTATGTATACGTTTAAAGTTAGCAGTTGGTCTTTAACATCCTAAAAATTGAATAATACGAATAGTCATCCCGCGTTAACAACCCCTTGTATAAAATTTCTGAATAAATGTTATAAAGTTTACTTGTTATTTGCGATTTTACTTACCAAATCGGCAATCCTGATTAATTTGAACCTTAAATAAACGTACAAACGATCCGAAAAGTTTTTCACTGGTCTTACCATCATTTCATGTGCATGAAGTAGATCATCCCGTAAACGTTTTTCATCAGGAACAGATGCAAAAATTAATTCTGACATTAAAAGTGCATGCAACAAAATACAAAAAAGACAGTTTCCAATCATTTTGAAAAACGGATTCAATCCAATAGATGTGAGAAAGAACTATAGGCGAGAGACCTTTTATGTTGTTGGTTGTNAAAGAACTATAGGCGAGAGACCTTTTATGTTGTTGGTTGTTGAACGACAAGTGAAGAAGCTTGTTGAATGCCATTAGATATGATGGTGGAAAATATGATCGTGTTATTAATCAATTAAAGTGATGACAAATATCATTGTCCATCTATATCAACAAAATTATAACCTTTTCTTTTATATCCGGCTTGTTTTTGCTTGTCTGTTTACAAAACTGTATTTCTGCCTTCTTTGCAATTAGCTGTATTGCTTCCTTTGTCATTTACTTAATAACGTTTGCTTTCTCTATTTCATTATGGTAATGCAGTCACAAAACTGCTTTTGCTTCCATGTTTGATGATTCTCCATCGTTGTTTTTAGTTTGAGCACTATCCGTTTTCATTTTGTTTATAGTCCAGCTTTTTTTATGATGAATGCTTAACAATAATTTTCCAGATGGCAAATTGTCCCTTTTTGTAATTGCTGGTGCGTGCATTACTATGCATTACATTTTATAGTACATTACATTACATTTTGTCTTCTGAACTGATACATTTGTAGAAATGTACAAACAAATTATATGGATCAAACAAATTATAATTTCTTGTCGCATAATGGTCTAATTGCAATGTGAACGATGTACAATTTAAGTAATTAACTGGTACTTTTTTATCTAAACATTTTCAAGTATACTTGTGCAGTAGTTTTGCTGCTTGTGTATGAGTATTATTTGTGGGTTTCCACCTCAATAATTTTCTACTTTGAAATGCATAAAAGCAAGTAAGTGTAATATTATTATGTTTAATCTATGCACAGGGCACAGGGAAATAAAATTGTGTACAAAATAACTTTCACTTCACAATTACTAACTTGAGATCCTTTTAGTGTTGGTTTTTATATCTTGTTCATAGTCAACAACTATGGCTACAGTTGAACTTTTCCTTTTCCGTCTTTTGCTCATGGCTAGTCTCTTTTTATCTTCCTTTAGTAATTTATGAAGCTGCCAATTAGTTACCTTACGTAACCCATAGAGATACAAGATAAAAACCACGATAGAAAATATGATGAAACCCACAACTCCCAAAATCACTTTAGTCTGAACCATTATGGCATTCCGGCTTCTAAAATTTAAAATTCGAAATCAAATCAGTAAAATAAAGATACGCGATTTCTGTGATACGACAATGGTATTAGACTTTCATTGATTATATGAGCACTATGCTAAACAAGAACATGACACTTCTACTAAATGTGCTTTTAATGAGTTAAAAAAGCTAAAATCAATACTTTTAAAATCTGGTAATATTTTTTATTGATTTTCTATTGATTAAAAAAGTGTACAGTGGATCTATAAAAAGTAATCAAGCTTATAATATGAGCCGAAAATCCTGTCCCTCGACACATTCCATACTCAATACTCAAATAAAAGACATACATAAAAAACATCTAACGCATGCATGTTTTATATAAAGTATGTCACACTGCGTACATAATATTATGCAAAATGATTGCACATTTGAGTGACAGTTGATAATAAATTACAAATATTTCAACCATGGCACGGTAGTTTGAACGATGCACGCACAAAAATTTGAATTCTGAATACTGACACGGAACTGAATAATTTTATCATGTTGAAAAATGAAGTTCATCAACCTCCACATTTCAATTTCTGTATGACAAGTGTTTTGTCTTTGACACAAAGAATGAAGTATGTCGCCGTCACGCCCAACATCTGTGGAATAAAAATATTGCATATTACAAGGGAACTGGGAAAATTGTTTAAAATTTATTGGTTTATACTGGGCATAGTATAATGCATTTGAAAATCTTGTTTACTGTGCAAAGTGTTTTCCAAGTCACGGGAAATATTTTACTTCCCTTTATCGCCATCTGTTTGGTATCGACATGATTAATCAGTAACATGATCATGTCGATAGGAACGTTTTTCCGATTTTCTTCCACATTTAGCCACGACTTTAAAGCTGACATCTGAAAAGAAAATAGTAGCGATACAATTGCAAGAGAATTGCCACGCCATGCCAGATATAAGAGGACACGCATTTGAGCAGTATTGCTTACCCTTTGACTCAAATCCGCCCATAAAACTAAAATAGTACAGGTACTTGCAAAAAAGAACAAAAGTCCCAGTATCCTCCCCCAATTCAAATCTCCCTCGGCAAATACCAAGTCAAAGAAAACGGCATAATAAAGTACATCCTCAACAATGGATCCTGTCACGTACAACCCCAAGGTTTGATTGATCAAATCAGCCAATTTCTTTAGATATTTGTATCCCTCGTAAATCTCTTGCCATTCATCGCTCTTGTTGGAGGGAGGAGAAATTTCTATGGAGACAGTTTCAGCATTAGCGTCTCCATTAGCATCCCCATTTCCTTGTTTATTCTTATCCACTGGAATCTCATCAGCCCCTTCACTCTCTTCCTTGACGATCTCCTTGCTTTGCGACTTAGATCCTGCTTTCACCTTTCTGCAATATATTTTGGTTTCTGTCCACAATGTTAGTGTAGACATAAGCATGAGAAAGTCACTAAATGGGCCTATCATGTTCCTTGTGAAAGATCCCAGGACCGTCAGCACAAGCAGTAAGGTGTCCACTGACCTCACGTAATTGCTCACTTGACCATCAAGGACAATTCGCACAGTATTGTTACACAAGCGGGGAAATGGAATTTCGCTCACGAAAAAGTTGTAACGACCCGCGTATGTCAAACTGTGTATCCATCTATTCCAAGTCCAGTCGTGAATTATTCCACCATTTACGTCCTCTCCACGAATGGTCAAAAACAGGACCAGTCCCATTATCGTGTACGCTACCGGCACTACCAATAGTCTTAGCTTCCCAGTCCATTTAAATTTTGTTTTACTTTCAGCAACAAAATTCACAATGTCCAAAAAGGGCTCTCGATTAAACCAAAGATTTGATATGATAACCAACTTCACAAAGGTAGTAACCAGGGCCAACACAAGCTGCACATAACCTGCTGGAGTTTTTATAATTGGAACAGAAATGCGAATTTCTCGAATAAACCAAAACAAGCTTAACAAAGTTAAAATGGCACAGAGAACGCGTTGTGGCCAGAAAGTTGCAATTACAAAAGGCTTTGAAGCTTTTTCATCTTTCGTTCGCTTTATACGAAAGGGACAAAGACAAAGACAGAAGGCAGTGTTAAAAAAAACTTCAAGAAAGTTTGAAAGAGGATTCAGTGATTCCTCTTTAGATATTTTTGGTGGAGTAGTAGTCACCTCCTCAACTTTAATTTCTTCCCCTGAAGATCGGGAAGTAGTTGGAGATGGAGATGACATAACTGTACTTACTTGGGGGAAATTGAGACTGCTTAAGTAAATAATAAAAACTTTATATTTAGCACAACAGGCGTAAAGAAATCATGTTTTTACGTCTTATAAAATTCAAAAATGAAGACTGCGTAATTTGTTTACCCTTACATGGAGTATTATACCTTTATAGGGATTTGATTCCTAATGAGATTTATGAAACTTTTATCTCAAGTAGGTGGCCTAGCATAAAATTTTAGATTACCTGTTTTCGCTTCCCAGAATATATATTCATGTAAACCAGTGACTACTCATATACAAATTAATTTTTATTTCCAGTTCATCATGTACCAACTACTGACCTGCTCCAGTAATTTCACATTGCCTCTTTCGAGCATTAAGAAACAGAAACATCATTCTAGAAAACAGATCTACTTATAGACTTAACCAGAGAGTTTAGCTGGGTTTTACTTTACCTTATCATGGGAAAATCGGGTTTTATCGTCATCAGCATGAACCTGGCAAGGTTTCCCTCGTAATTTTCTGCAGCAATTTTTTACATTTTTATTTAATTTTTCAAAATTACTTGATTGACTAGTTGGTATAGTCATGGTAAGAAATAGTGACACCATGTCGTCGTGTGACGTGACTTGCGTTAGTGTTCGTGAATCTTCAAGAAATATATTGTTTTGGCTGTATGCTTAACGATTTAACATTCAGCGATATCGGTAACATTTTACAACACCCATTGCCATAGTATTTTGTGCCACTTCTTTGTTCGTGTGTATTTATCTCATTTATCCTACTTTTGACGGACCATTGCGCTCACTTATCGCTGTAAGCATATCCGCTACAAATATCACATTAATATCGCACGCGTATCAGTTTACCTTGACGACTTCCCAAATTGATGATGGGGTGGGTACCAAACGAACGAATGACATAACATTTGCTAAGCGCCAAAAAATTTGCACTTTTTACACAGCCCGACGATAAACATTATTATTATATATATACAGATTTGCATAAAACATGGAAGGAAGGAAGGCTAAACTAAAAGTATACCTAAGTAACATGAACTGTTTTTCAGTATATCTGTAGCAAACTCAACCATCAACAATGCCCACAAGGTCGCTGATTCTCCCTCCAAGTAAAAATGCAAATACGTACACTCATTTTATGTAGTGGTGAGTATAGGATCTAGCATGAGATCATGAATCATCTTCAGTCATGATGATGATAGTTTGCATGACTTGTTTTCATTTTCTTTACTATACTATTATTCTAGTACACGGTTCAGCACACACGGAATATTCAGGTAGTAGGCAACATAAGTATGCTTGCGGAAAATAGGAGATAAGGATCAACAGAACCAGCGAAGGAGACATAAACCAAGTTTAGAATATAGTTAGCGTTGCTGATGGAATGATGGAACTGAGTAAGCAGAAAATGAAATAATGGAGCGTGGAGCATGATAGTAATATGGGCAGAACTCAATGGGAATAATAATAAATACGTTGCCAGTCAGAAAACTGCACGGCACATTTTTTTTCAAGCGTTGGTCTTGCCTCTTGTTTTCTATAAAGGATTTTACTTGATGATGTCAGAGAGAAGCTAAAAAGAGAAACAGAAATAATGACAGGTGTTGCTCCACTATCGAAGCAGCACTATAAAAACCAATTTAGCAGGCCCGCTTGCACATCGAAGTGTATAAAAGAAAACATTTTTATGCTGTACGTTGTACATTATTTCATTTTCTGC
>JAHZMZ010001735.1:0-11274 GCA_027743805.1 Lepidocyrtoides sp. E14
TAAAACTCATCTATAGCTTTTCCTTAAATGCTTGATTCATGCAATGAAAAGCATATAAAATTAGTACAATATATAGATTCAGTACGCTTAGTTTACAACTTTGATAACTGTATACATTACTTTGTAAGTTTAAATAGGTATTTGTAAATTAAACCGTAAATGCATGAGTAAGAAAATACATGAAAAAATAAAAAAGTAGCCTGCAGTAATAGCTGTGTCAATATTACCAATAATATCGATCAGAAAATCTTAAAAACATTACATGTAGTTTTTATTCAACAAGTCGACTAACCGCTCTTGATGTAAAATAATTCGCTTTAATTTTATGAGCAAATTTTATAACTGTTTGTAAACGCTTTCACCTGTTACTTATATTTATTGCCTTTTTGATACTATTCTACACGAAATGTGAAAATGTTCTATCCACATAAACTTTTTGGTTGACTAATTTTTACATTTCATTTGCATTAGTTTGGTAAAACTTTACTTTATCAATTATGCTTGCTTTACTATAAGTCCTGATCGTCGAACAGACAAACAAAACAAAATAAGGAAATTTAGCAATGCTAAAATATTTCTTCTAATTGCTAAATACTGTCTTTTTACAACATCACATGACCAAACTTTTAGAATCGACAAGTTAAACAAAATTTGCAAACACCATCATAATAAAAACAGAGCAAAAACAATTAATGAAGCATTGGTGGTGATGACTGCATATGAGCAAGGAAAAATACTAACAAAACCATGAATTTGTTTCCCAATCGAATTTTTATTACGCTATTCATGAACAGTATTAAAATGCAGTGATTGTGTTTGGCATTCATTTTTTTTACAAATGTACATCCTGCTACTACGTACTTTACTCTGTCGGGACCGGCAGTGGTAGCGCGCTGAAAGAACGGTGTGCCAAACCTGTAGCTAGCTAATATTATCATCATCCTTCACTGTATCATTCTACTTGAAAAGTACACGCCATTACCATCGTCAAATAAAAATCAAGTTTACGAGATCATGCACTAAAGCAACTTTATGTTCTTGTAATATTATTATCATTCTCTCGATTGTTTTACTTGACAAGCGAAGAAGGAACCTTTTTCGCTTCGTTTTTTATCCCTAAGCATGTTTAGTATAGAGTCGGTACGTGAGTTTGCAAAATACCGCGATTTCATGACCTGAACGGACATGTTTTTCGCTTCACGCCCAAGGAAAATCAACTATTTTTAAGAGCAAAACAAATCCCTTTTTGTTATCCCTCTCGTTCTTGATTGTTCCAAATTTTCGAAACTTTATTCACGTGTAAGTATGCATATTCACTTAATTCTAAAAAGATGAAAAATTGAAGATTGATAGCCATTCGTCAGCACTATTCACCATTTGTCAGTAGTTATTTGTCTACTGTAGCATCATATTAACATAATATAAATTTTACATTGAGGAAAATATAAGGAAATTCCTTTTCTTAAATAATTACTAAGCTATAATATTTTTAGCCTAGCACGTGAACTTTCATTACCATTATAATTATATACACCAAACCAACAGTAGTCAAAGTACATCACCGGGAAATAACTAATGCCTCTGGTATGAAAACTGGCAAATGCGCAGGAATGGAGCTTAAACGATATTTATTACTTTAAGCCTATTTCTGATTTTTAACAGTTGTCATTTCCTTTGAGTAAGCTCAAGCTCTGTCTTCACCATATAAGCATAGTAGTAGTACTACTTCCTTCGTATCTCTATTAATATGCTTCATTCTTTGGAGATTATGTATCAAACCGTGAGCTCATAACTGTGCTGCCTATTTATGAAAACAACGATTCATACAAGCGCAAAGTGATTTTAACTGTCATTTCCAGATATACGAGTTGAGTGTTTTTGAAAAGAGTGTTATTTTCTTCATTCATCGCTGCTGCAGATGAGATCCGTCGGGACAGCGTCTTAATAAGATTCACGCTGTGAAAATGCATAGCGTTTTGGAATCTTCAGCTTCAATTAAAATAAAGCGACGGTGCCAACAAGACCAAGTTACGGTTGACTCATTTGTACTTAGAATTGATGGTGTTTGATGTATTAATTATCCGAAGAGGTGCCGGACAAAAATAAAAGATTAATGAGAAAATGAACTCGCGCTGTTTGTACGTATAGGCGTAAAAAATAGCATGGCACGTGCTGTTCTGCTATGTCAAACGGTTATGCCCTTTATCCACCCTTCAAGATATTAGAAAAGGACAAAAAGGAAGTTATTATCAATTTTCTATTTTTAAGTCTTAAGGTTTTCCTTTTGTGTCTTTCTTACGTACGCTGTACGTTGACATTTTGAATTTCAAACAGTAAGTCTATTATAGACGCGCTATACTCGAGTTCATTAAAGAATGGCGTCACACACCCAAAGACATATGAAAGGAAACAGAATCATGTTTTAAATTAAATTTTAAATATGATATTCCAGTTTCCTCTAAATGTAATAATTTATCATAAATCACTGATCTTTCATCGTTACTTGTAACAAACAGTAGCGTAAACCATAAGTTTGCTCAATAGTTCATTTTCCGTCCTACTCACTTTTTCAAGCAAAAAATGTTTTAATAGTGAAGCCGTCTTGGGAAATGATTGATGAAGAACAACACAGCGTGCGTAAGACGTACATGTTCCTAACCACCCCCATTAAAATTCCTAAAGCCTATTCCTGAGAGTTGTACGTGGGAGCCTCCCATTTCTTGGTGTAAGTGTGAATGAAAAGAGGTGGAAATGAAAATCCACTTGAGAATGGAACGGAATCGGTTGGTTACAGAACATTTATTTTGGCACAAGTATAATATACAATGCTTAAATAATATGGAAGTGTAAGTGTATACTAAAATCCAGGCTTTTAAAAGAGCAAGACTGGGCAAAGCTCAGCTCAGCTCAATACAACTTTTCATACGAAAATTGTTAGAACCGAGAAAGTCATGACCTAACTTATACCAATGAAAATGTTGCTGATTAACAAATTTTTCTTGTGATGTGAAGAGGGAATAGATGTAATCTTATATCTTTCCAGAGTGGCTCTCTGTCTTATTTAATGTTCCATTCCCCCAGAATACAATACTTTTGTTTACACTAGTTTTTACATGATCGTTTAATTTTCAAATTTGATGCGCTTGGGTAAATTGGAGAAGCAAATGAAATGTTTAAGATAATCAATTTGAAATATTTACATAAACATCTAGTGACAAGAAAACAAGGCGGGAGCAAATGTAATTTTCAACTGATGCAAAACATTATAGCCAACAAATTTCGCAAAGGAGGTGGGATCGTACTTAGATTTCGATTTCAAACGATTATTTGTTAAATCGTACTGTTTTGTAAAAAAATATGTTGGAACAACGCAAAAAACTTTTAGAAACTAATTTGTAAATAAAATTACCACTATGCATTTTATTAAATAGTGTATGGACTCTATTTACGTACATAAAGAATGGAGATAAGTCTAATTATAGATAGATGAACTTTTACAAAAGCAATGCCAGTTGGCGAGACTTTTTAGTTTTATTTTTTATGCTCTCAAAGTATCTTATTTAAAATTATGACCTTATAAACCATCATGTGGTGTATCGATTATAAAATGTCTCTCAAACAATTAATTAGACTCTGCAATGGTTTTGGTTTCCCAAATGAAACACATAACATGAGCATTTTCGTTGACACTTGACAGCCAGAAGCTTGATGGTAAGTTTTGTAGCTAGAATTAGAACACGACAGAACTTGAGGTGACTGGTGTGGATTTAAGATTAGCTACAACAAAATATTTTTGCCAAACCCAAAGTACGCCATAATGTACTCTCATTTGAACACAGTCCTCTGACTTCACTCCCACGATAAATTTAACCGTTTATGAGGTTGAAGATCTCGGGAAACAATAATCTATAGTAGTCTACACAATTATTAAAGAAAATACATGAAAACCAAAACAAGAAGCAGTTTTCAGTTAGAACTTTTAATGTTTTGTTTGGTTATTCTCTATATAGAATTAACTACTATTAAAGAGTCAGTGGTTAAAAGTAATGAGACCACTTGGTCGGGAGAACTTTGATTCTTACCGATTTACTGCAAAAGTTGCCAAGGATTGCTATTTTTATCGATGATCTTTATGTATGTGACTAAAGGGTGGAAAATGAAAAAAAAATGTTATGACTTTTGCAAAGATCAACAACAATAGTTGTATTTTCGTTGGGAGGTTTACCAAAGAAAAATTTTGGAACAACATGAAGTGATAAAGAAAAAGTGTTACAGAAAAAGTTCTAGAAAAACCGACCAATCTAAAGCATCATTGTCGTCATTTATCTCTGCAACTTTTGTTACTCTTCCTTTACCATAAATTAACTTATATTATTTTCCTAAATGAGCTCATATACATACTAAAATCACAGACATGGCTGAAATCTAAACTTTGGTATTGGCAATACAGAATTTGCAATGGACCCATACCCTGGAACGATCACAGTTGAATATTACGATGGAAGCTCAGACTTTTCAGAAAGCGATGATTCAGAACACCCCAGTCCCAAAGAACACTCAAGCAGTCCATGTTCTTCATCGTCATCAACGTCACAGAATATTAGTGACTCAGTTACATGCAAAACGTACGATTTCAAGCATATTGGATCAGAGAGCGAATATAATGACCATACTGTTGAACGGGAGGCTATCAAGGGGAAAATATTTTCTGATACAGCAAGAGAAGCTATGAACAGTCACTATTTTATTACTCATCAAGAGTGTACGCAATCGCTAACACATCCCAAAGCCAGCTTCCCACGTTGTCCCAGAGGAGATGTCCCGGAGCAATATAGCAGGAGAAAGCATCCGGGTCCTTTTTTAACTTGCTCATTCAGTCATTGTCATGAATGTGGAGATGACTTTGTGAAAGTTCTTGTACCTACAAAACCAACACCTGCATTCGATACATTCACTCGTCCTCGCCACCTTAAAGAGAGAAAGGCAAAATTGTATTTGAACACGACATTAAATAGATAAACTGTCATTTTATGAATGAATATCAAATGGTTGCAAACTGCTAATGGAATTTTGTTATAATTTAATCTAATTTGCCAGCTTTAAACAATGCAAACATTGTGAAACGATAGCGTTTACCCACCACCGAAATCCAGCTAGTCATTATGAAGACTATCTAAACACTGTAACATACAAACAGTAGGGGAAAAAAAATTATCACATGATCAGCATAGCTTTTGACCCACATGCTTGCTTGCAATCGGTTAAATAATTACATCCATTACTTAATGTCAATTTATTCAGGCACAACGATCACGCCAAAGTTTGGCAACAGCATGTTGTCGATCTCATGTTCATGTTGGGTGAAAATTCTGAAACTTCTTGGACCGAGACAAACATCATTGAAAAATGTAAGCACTACAAACCAAGCGACGTAATTGTGAACGGAAGGAGCCGGTATCAAAGAAACACTCAACGAAGGATTCCTACAGGTGTTGAATAATGTATAAAATTTCTCATTATTTTTTTCAAGAGAATATATTTTGATCTGAAATATAATGAAACGGTAGTGATCGCAAAAAAAAGGACTGCTATTGTACGCCCCATGAGACGACCTCTGCACAAGACAAATGTTTCTTCAAAGGTTTCCAGCCTCACTAATTCAACACGTGTGCAACCCAACGTACTTGAACAGGAACAAATATCTGAAGTAGCAGAAAAACATTCATCAAATCAGGAAGATTCGACAGCAAGAAATGCAAGAAATCGAAGAAAGTCAAATGAGTTGCATTTGCACTCTACAGGAAGGTCTTCCTCAAGTGGCATCAATACCAATGGGCGTGCATCGAATGCTTTAGATTTAAATCAAAGACAGAAAACCTCTGTAACAAGACTAATTAATTCTCAACAGGCTTCATTAAAAACAAAGAGTTTTGTAAAGGAACCGGCGGAACCTCCAAAGGAGGTTAAATATATTCAAAGGGGAAGACCTAACATTAGTGTCAAGTTTTTGAGAGCAAGAAGTAGAAACAAGCATACAGATATGTCGAACTCACGTCTTGATCCAACTGGTTCAACATCAAGCCGTAGTAAGGGAAATTCATCATTCATTCTAAAGAATATTAAGCAAGCTCAAGCACAAAATCAAAGAGCTTTTGGGAAAAGTCACAGGAAAAGTAATTCGAAGGACGACTCAAACTCAAGTGACGATGGAAGCTATGCAAAGTATCGAGATAAAAATGGAGAGTTTGACGTGGAAAAATATCGTCAAAGCATTTTAAAAATGCTTGCTGAAAATTCGGGGAATGGAGTAGCACAGAAAAAGTAATGGGAAAATTAAAGATATTATGTGTAGTAGCTCCCTATGTCTCATAGTGCCCCAATGTATGATGACTGACTTTTGATTTTTCTCTGGGTTGAACATTTACAGAAAGAAACTGAAACGAGTATCCCAATCAAGCCATTCCAATTTTGTAACACTGCCGAAAGTAAAAAATTCTTACAGGAATGTCAAACCGAGAATCGCAAGTAACTTTACTCAGAGGAAAAGGAGAAAAGTGAGGAAACCCAAGCGAGATAGTGAATTTGACCTTCAATTTCCAAGCGATATCTCACTCAAGTCCAAGTACTGGAATGAAGATAGCATTGGCTCTAAGGATTCCTACTTTTCCATACCCAGTGTAAAAGATTTACATATAAGTAGCTAAGCATGCACTTGAATGAAGTATCTACGTACAAATTCTTAATAATTATTATACATACATATTACGTATAGTTTTGTTGTTAGCAATGAGCAACTATGTAAAACCGCCAGACGTTTTATAAGTGGAATAATAAACAATTTATTAAAAAGTAAATCTGTTTAAAATATTAAAAAACACTAAATATATAGTAGTTACTGTCCTGGAGGTGGGGGTGGTGGTGGAGGAGGAGGAGGCGGTGGCACATGTCGCGTCCCCAATGCTTGTGGTGAGTATGGATGTTGTCCACCACCAATAAAATTGAAATTATTTGAATTTTGATTTTGCCAATGTGGAGGAGGGCACCACGATCCCCACTGAGGCGGTTCTGATGCCTGGTGGTAAGAATTGTATTGAAATCCTGGTGGAGGTCCTGGAGGAGGGTGTGGATGAAATCTCTGAAAGCCTCTTCCGCCTCCAGGTCCTAGAAAACCTCTTTGTGAATTCATACCAGGGAACCAATCACCAGGGGCCTGGTACCCTGCAAAAGGGTAAGCGGCTCCATATGGAGAAAAACCAGGTACAATAGGAGGCATGAAAGGATGACATCCGTTTGAGTTTGTTGAAAGCATTGGCCCACACGGTGCACTGGTAGAGAAATCAGGTTGCTGCTTGTGATAATTATGATGACGCTTTCGTCCTCTTATATGTGTTTCATTATTAACGTCATCCTCCTTATAAGTTGCATCGTCTTCGGTTGCTCGTGCCTTCAAATTCTTTCTGTTTCGCCTCTTTTTCTTGGCAAATCTTTCCATATCATCATCAGAATACTCTATCTCCTCAACAGGAGGTTCAATATCGTTCAGCCACGACGCATCGGATCCTTTCAGTTTTTTTAGCTGTGCCAGAAAAACGTAGGCTAAGGGAAATTTAAAATAATGTGCTTCTAAAACATTTTTTATTAAATGCAATAATTCGGCGTAGTCAGCATTAGTACACGAACTTACACGTATAGGAAGTTTTTGGTGCACAGTACACCTGCATCCCAACTTCAACTTTGTTCTTTTCAATATGCTCCTTTGAATTGAATCGAACGCAATACATTGGCTGTTTTACTGGACCAATAACGTCAAATACATGTCCAAGAGCCCTGTCCCCTTCTTCTAAAAATAGAACCGAATCTAAATCCAACACAGGGGTCTCCAAATATGCTTCAACAATGACTACAAAAGAAATTTGCAAAATTCACAATGATTGACATAATTTTTTATCACATCAAAATAGCAAAAAAGTCTTGCAAAAACCAGACTTACCCAACGGATTCACCACACTTTTTATTACACCAATCGGTTTACACTCATCATGGGGTACGGATATATGTAGATCCTCAATCGGTGGTAAATCATATAAGCTCAGTTCACCCTTCACCTTGGGACCCTCCAGCTTCTTTTTACTTTTCCTTTTCTTTTCCGGATCATTGTCCTCGGTGAAACTAGACAAAAATACATGGTTTTAAGCATAATTAAAACAAAACACCAATACCAAAAAAACTGGAATGCATGAATCGCCAAATTATTATGTGATGTAAGGGTACCTACCTGTCTTCATCACTTTCGCTACTTTCACTATCAGATTCTGAATCAGAAGTACCACTTTCAACATCGACTCTCACTGCTCTAGCTTCACAATAGGATTCAGTGGAAGGGAAAAAATCGTCCACACTCAACTCTAATTCGACACACTCTTTATTATTTTCCTTGAGCGATGCAAAATCAGTGACAAGAGGTGAAACTTCTTTATCTAAGACGTTATTGTGGTCTCCAGGTTTTTGCGGAACTTTCATTGTCATTGCAGAACCGTTTTCCATTTTATCATCATTTTTAACTTGAACCACCTCATCTTGAGGTTCTTGTCTCTCCACAACTGTATTTTTGTAAAGAGGATTACTAACCAGTAACATTGAGTCTTTATCAGTTTCATTAGCTGGATTCAGAACCTCTTGACCCAAAGTTTCATTCTGAGATTTTGTATCTTGTGGAGGCTCCACCTCCTCTTCTGAGCCTGACGATGTACTGTCACCATACGAAGCTAATAGCGCACCCAACGATCCGTGAACAGCAATTTCTGTTCTTTCCTTGCCATGAACTTTTGAATGTGACATTGTTAACTTTATTGCTTGTTTGCGAACGCGAAGACTATAACTGTAGTTGTCCTTTGACAAAAGATTTTAAAGCAGCAAAAATTTAAAGGACCTTACGGTGTATGGGTGCATTACTTTTTCGCACTATTAGTGCATGAAATGATCAGTGCTGTGATTGATTCCAAATTATTGTTGCACATCGTGTGCATGTGTTTACCTTAACAGTGACACGTGTTATGGCATATTTACAAACACAGGTATTACAACAACTACTACTGGTATCTGCTCTGTTCGCACATCTTGCACGCAGCCTTTGCATTCTGTGTGTGCCTTCACGCGCTCACACAATTCAACATATTTTGGGGATGCTTGAGATACTTACCTTTTGTTTCATCTGCACAGACACTCAGCTGCTCTCTACATATCTGATTTTTGTCTTATATTTTTAGTGCTGCTGCAGCATGCCTAATGCCTATTTATCTAGTCCCCGTTTCGTTTGTCTGTCATCTGTATTTAAACTCAAGTTGAAATTTGCTAATAATTTTAATTGCTTCTCACTTTGACAGACTGACACTGTGAGTTTTGATCGGATTATCGGATATCTTCTTGTTGTCATATTCATTCGTCATTAAAGTTGTGTTGAATACATTAATTTGTCAGTATACTCGTTCAGAACGCATTAACTCAAACATTTGAAATGATGCTTCGACAAATATTTTTACTACAAATTGTAAGGTAAAAGAAGCGGTTTCCGTTAGAAAAAATTGGGGATGTGTCTTTATGTTCAAATTTATTTTTTTAGAGGATACTGAAAAACTCTTTGGAATGGGAACTAATTTATAGAATTATAAATTTGGTAATATTTGAAATTTTCTGTTTTTTAAACTAGAGATACGCATATGCACACGGTTTCAACGACTTTCAGAAACCAAGTGTTGAAATCTACGTGTACTACGATGACACAAGGGTCTTCAGTCATTGGATCGAGGCAGAAATACCAAACATGGCGCATAAATGATTTTTCTCAGAAAAGAAATATTATTACAAACAGTAAAAGCAGTGAAAAGATTTCAAGTTTGAGTCGTATTCTCACAAGAGTGCATTCACGGTCCATGTTTATTCGGACTCAAGAGACGCCTAATCCAAATAGTTTAAAGTTTTACCCAGGCACACAGGTAAATTTTTTTATTTCCATTTCGGTTGGCAATGTCTCATCGTTTTTTTAAAAACTGTTATTATCCCATCAGAGGTGAAGGAAACAGGAAATACGGCATCAGAACTCGGTATATATGCAATATATTTATTTTGAGAAATTTTCATGAGTTGCTGTTGCATTATTTGATTCTAGTGTTGTTTGTTTGAAGATTCACAAACTTCAGAAGAAGACGAAACAGTTTTATTGATAAAGGAACTTCTTGACAGTAGAATACGTCCAACGGTTCAAGAGGATGGTGGTGATATTCAGTTTGTAGTAAGTAATTATAAATTTTGAACACGTAAAAGCATGTGTTGAATGCATATCACAAATTGTCTAGAGCTGCGTGATGGAAGCTAGTTAAAAATGTATCGTTTTTACTTTCAGGAATTCAAAGATGGTATCGTGAAACTCCTAATGCAAGGATCATGTACCTCGTGTCCTAGTTCTGTAGTTACCTTAAAAAATGGAGTGCAAAATATGCTTCAGTTTTATATTCCAGAGGTAAGTTATCTATGCCGTGTTTATATGTGTCTGTGTCAGTTTAACTCCTTAACCACATTATTAGAAAATTTTCTAATTGGTAAGGTCCTCGCTGTGGAGCAAGTAATTCCCGACCATGAAAAAATAGCAGAACAAGAGTTTGACAAGCTGGAAGGCAAACTTGCAGCAGAAAAGGGTAATCAAAATAGCAAAAAACAAGAGTATGATCCCATCTTACAAAACATCAAACCCAAACCAGAAAAGTAATGTTATATTGTGATAGTTGAAGTAAGTATTAAAAATGAAATGTGTCCATCAACATGACGTATAGAACTTTTCATGTTCCGATGATGGTTTACTGTTTGAAACCGAAACGTCATTAAACATATTTATTCAAAACAATGTCCTCTAACATCGTTTATTCCCATAAGAATTTAATAAAAGTTTGAGGAAACCAAAGACTTAATACAATGCTACTTACATTCATTGGGAGAATTACGACGCGCAGCAGATTCGATGTGTAAATGCATAAGATATTTGCATATGCAAATGTTTTTGCAAACAGACACTGACACTATGGATCAAAAACTGACTTGATATTCCCGCCAGTCAGACCTATTGACCTTATAATCTTGTCAAACGTTTATCGTGCCACTAACGGCGTTTATGTGAAAGTTACCATTTTAAATCTACACTGTCTCATTGCACTACCAATAATTTAAAAAGAAATCGCCGTTTCTGCAGTGTGAAAACTGGGGACTTGCAGGGCTGCATTATTT